>RCUC01099903.1:0-37854 GCA_003697995.1 Taxidea taxus jeffersonii | reverse complement strand
TTTTTTTTTTTTCCTCTTAGATTTTATTTATGTATTTGACACAGAGAGAAAGAAAGCATAGGCAGGAGAAACAGCAGGCAGAGAAAGAAGGAGAAACAGCCTCCCCACTGAGCAAGGAGACTAATGCAGGACTTGATCCCAGGGCACTGGGAACATGACCTGAGCCAAAGGCAGAAGCTTAATCGTCTGAGTCACCCAGGTGCCCCCATACATTTTCTTACTTTGTTTTGCATTTGTTTGGGTGCTACTATTCCACATAGATATAGGATACCATGAAGAAATAAATAACAAATAAATAATAATAAATAAATAAATGGGAAATAAAAACAGTGCTATTGCTTTGCAGGCATTTGTATCAAATACCCACATCCTTCACATGACTCATTAATAACCTAATACCTCTGTAAAGGGATCTAGTTTTATATTACTAAAATACATAAATAAGATTTTTTTAAGAATATAAATTTCATATTACACATGATCAAGATTAATCAATGCACAGTAAAATTTTTAGAGAGTTTACTTATTAAATATAAAAGCATAAATAGTTGAATTGTGTACAAACTAGGAAAATTAATGGAATATAATTTAATTCCTAAGAGAATGAATAGGAAAGAAGGAAACTCTAATAGAAATATTTTATATTAATGCTGGTTTATTATAATCTTACTCTATGTAGTAAGTCAATTTCAAATTTCATTGCAATCCATTAGGACAGAATTTATATTTTCATTTTACATAATTATATCTATGCACCCAAGAAAGTTTCAGATAAACATAGCACATATATTTGGAAATCAGTGTATTCACTCCAGTATAGTATATTATAACTAAGAACAGAAAAATCATATTTCTTTATGATGGGCATTAATCATCTGAAATTAATGATGAGTAGAAGTTATGAAGTTTTAGTAAGAATTTGGTAGTGTTTCTTTAGGAAGAGCAGAGATATTAAAGGTCAGGCCTTTCAGTGGTTTATTTGCAGTATGTCCTTTTGTAAAGTCTTGGTGCTTGAACATCAGTTTGCATATGCATCTGGTTTAAAGCCAAAAATAAGATAGTGGGGGCACCCAGGTGGCTCAGTGGGTTAAGCCTCTGCTTTCGGCTCAGGTCATGATCCTAGAGTCCTGGGATCGAGTCCCGCATCGCGCTTTCTGCTTGGCAGGGAGCCTGCTTCCCTTTCCCTCTCTCTGCCGCCTCTCTGCCTACTTGGGATCTCTCTCTGTCAAATAAATAAATAAAATCTTAAAAAAAAAAAAAGACTCTGAGACATTGAAAAGCTGACTTAAAAAAAAATAAGATAGTGAATATGTGATATGAACATTGATAATAAGACATAAAATCCTTACTAGAATCATAAATAGTATTAGTAAGAAATCTAACTTGATTACATGATGTAAAAAAAGAAAATATTTTAAGTGTAAAAGTGTTGAAACGTAAAGGAACTGCAAGAAAAATAAAAATATGGTGTCATTTTTTCGAATATACTATTTCTTATATACAAGTGAAGAAGTAAAGTACATTTGTACTTTACAGGATTAAAAAAATCAACTTCATGACGAGGGAAAATTAAAAAAACAATATTTTATCTTTATGAATTTACCTACATTCTCTCATTATTTATTACATTCTTCCAACCAAAATGGCCAACTAGCAATTATGAGTTCCAGAGGACAGAAAAATATTTCAACTTTAAAACCATATAAAAGCTTAATATAAGGGGAAAATAACTACAAGAATTAATCTGGGCTTGATTCTGAGTAAATTTTTATTTGTGAATATTTTCTGATATGAAGAAGATAGAATCCATAAAAATACTTTTGACAAATCAAGTAGAAGATGTTTTGTAGATCAAGCCAAGTACATCTCAGTTTTATTACTATACTTACATACTATATATTTCCCAGGAGCTAGAATCTTTGCAGTATTTAATTGCCTGACAATTATTTCTGTTACATCAATTTTGTGGTTAAACTAATTATTTATATTATCAAAACAAATCAGCACTAGAGGCTAATTAAACTGGAGAAACCTTTCTCCAATGTTTCCCAACCTACATATTAATAAGGTTTAGGTTAATACTAACTTCAGAAGAAATAAATATGTCCTTCAGGTGATAATTTCATAGGCAGGGCTTAGGAATTTAAACAGCTTTTAAACTCTTGTGAACATTATTACTAACTCTGAACAGTCAAAAATATTGGAATATAGAATTTTACAAGCCTTGAATCCCCAATAACTGGCTGATTGTCCCGTTATCCACAAGATGGCATCTCTGTTTGTACCACTAACATTCTTAATACACTACTTTATCCTTATTATGATTATTATTTAAAGAAATACAATATGTAAGGTATATAAGGAACTTACATGTGCAAATGCCCATATTAGGCAACTTTTCAGTTTAAGAAGAGTAAGTGATCAAGTGAAATTATCAAAATATATTAAAATAGGAATTATTTAAATCATCTTAAAATGTGTGACTTCAGAACATTACTTTTTGCTAACACACTGCCCAAATGCTTCAACCCAAACTTATGTCAGAGGTCAATCTATTTATAATAAATGGTTTCATTCTGTTTTGTAAAGACTTTTGTGTCATTTTTAAAGAAGTACAGACTGTTCAAAATAACTGAGAGGGTGAATCAGTGATAACTGATACCTGAGAATTATATTTTCCACCTACTAAATTCTAGGCATAACCAAATCTCATAGAATATTTATTTATTGACCTTGCTTGTATTCCTTTTTTATACTTCATCTTCTCCACTGTCACTATTTTTTCTTTATGTTTACCTTCAATCTATTGTGTGGCAGCTTCAGTGTATTATCTTTATTTCTGTTTCCTGTACAGATACAATTTTGAAAATGCTTAGAATTATTAGGCCATATCACCTTTCTTTTCTGAGAATAAATATCCTCAAGATGTTTAACTATGTTTATGTGTCAGTAAATTTTACCCTAGAGAATAGGAAAATGACTGAATAAAACTGAAGAAAGGTCTCCTTTCTTTTATGTTAAAGAAATAAGAATTCTCAGACCTGAAGGTAAGAAGCTCATGCTGTGTTAGTGATTCAGCACACTGTTTTTAGATGCAAACTGAAAACATTAGCTTATCACGGAAGTATCTCAATTTAATATATACTCTAATTTACTCTATTAGATTCCCTTTGAACATCATTGTTAAGGTCTGTAAGAGACCTAAGGTCTGTAAGTGGGTGTGTTTCTCACCGTGTTCTCTGAACAACTGTATTTTCTGTGTTTTCATATTACTTTTTAACCAAGGATAACTCACTTGCTTTCTTATAAATATATGTTGCTTTTTCCCTGCTTTAAATTTCATGACTTCAACTTATGAGCTTTTTTTCTTTCACTTTAACTTCCTTGCTTTTTTTTTTTTTTCATGTTGCCCAAATTAGATCAAATTAAGGCCTACTACCTCCATCTTGACAAGTATGGAACAACACATTGTTCCAAACAAAATTTAGATTTTGAGGAACTTTCGAACACAACTACCTTACATTTGAAAGAGAAAGAGCTTATTCATGTGAAACCCACTGTGCTCAAACATTTCTTCACACATTGGGATTTTTACATATGAAGACACTGAGAAACAGATTGCTAATCATTGTACAGCACTTTGCCATGTTACAACTTCGTAGTAGGAGACTTCAGATCAAACAGAAATCCACATTACCACAAGGAGGATTAGGATTATGACAACAGTAAAAGAAAGAAAAATATCATTATCATCAGCACTAATTTGAATGTTTACTTTACCCTAAGTACTATGCTAAATATTTTACATTATCTAATTTGTTTCATTTTTGGTTTTTTGCAACAGATCTCCAAGACTGGTCAATGTCAAGACTTTCTTTCTTTTTTTTTTTTTTTAATTTTTTAAAAGACTTTATTTATTTATTTGTCAGAGAGAGAGAGATTACAAGTAGACAGAGAGGCAGGCAGAGGGAGAGGGGGAAGCAGGTTCCCCGCTCAGCAGAGAACCCAATGTGGGACTCGATCTCAAGACCCCAAGATCATGACCTGAGCCAAAGGCAGAGGTTTAACCCACTGAGCCACCCAGGCACTCCAATGTCAAGACTTTCTAAAGGGCTCCTAGATTTGTGCTAGTAGACAGTATTTTTCAGTCATAGCTACTCATTTAAATCTCAACTGGGAAATGTGATGTTATAGAATATAGAGCCCTCCTATGGATTGAATATTTGTTCTCTACAGACACCAATTTTTTTAAAGATTTATTTATTTAACAGAGAGAGAGAGTGAGAGAGAGAGCACAAGCAAGGGGAGCAACAGGCAAAGGAAGAGGGAGAAGCAGGATCCCTGCCAAGCAGGGAGCCCGACTCAGGCCTCCATCCCAAGATCCTGTGATCATGACCCGAGCTGAAGGCCCATGACCAGAACTGAGCCACCCAGGTGTCCCTCCTCAACAGCAGTTTATATATTGAAACCTTATTACCAATGTGATGACATTAGAAGGCGAAGCCTTTGGAAAGTGGTTAGTCATAAGGATGGAGCCCTATAATTGGGAGTAGTACCCTTATAATAAGGGAGACTCCAGAGAGGTACCTCTCTCCTCATGCCACGTAAGTTTATGGCAAAAAGATGGTCATACATGAACTAGGAAGTTTGCACTCACCAGGAAGCTCAATCTTGGATTTCCTAGCCCCCAGAACTGTGAGAAAATAATTATTATTGTTTATAAACTACCTACTTTGTGATATTATTGTTAGAGAAGCCCAAATGGATTAAGACAAGTTTCAATCCAACTGCTTGCATGAGAACATCCAAGTATGGGGTGGGGGGTGGTTGACACTGGTGTATGTTCCTCCTTAAATGATTCTTTCTGTAATTGGGCTAAAAAAATCATTGCCAAAATGATTTTTTCCAAAAATCATTGCCAAGATGAATACGTGAGCCAAGGGTTTTCATGTGCAACATCACATTTCATTGAAAGAAGTAAAAAGTGATCTTAAAAAACTGAAGATGGGTCTGTGAAGAAAATTAGGACACAGTCTATATGTCAAACAATACTTCCAAGAATGAATAAAGGAAAATCCACACTGTTCTGCATCCCCAAGGTGAAGAGATGGACATCACTTCCTGGAGAGGGGGTTGTGTCTGAGGAGAATGAGAGGAGGCTGGGGAAGAAGCTTGAGAGACCTACAAGCAGGAGACTGATGTGAAGAGGAGCCTGTCCAACATTGAGAAACTAAGCACTGAGTGCTGGTGCTGTAGGGCCCTGCTCTACCAAGACAGCATTGCCAGATCTGTCCATGTCTAATGTAAGATTCCTCCTGCACAAGGGATGCCCTGCCTTGACACATAACAGCACTGAGCTTTACTCAAAATGTACTGTATTTTATATCCCCAATGTTCATAGCAACAATGGCCACAATCACCAAACTGTGGAAAGAGCCAAGATGCCCTTCAACAGACGAGTGGATAAAGAAGATATGGTCCATATATACAATGGAATATTACACCTCCATCAGAAAAGATGAATACCCTACTTTTGTATCAACATGGATGGGACTGGAGGAGATTATGCTGAGTGAAATAGGTCAAGCAGAGAGAGTCAATTATCATATGGTTTCACTTACTTCTGGAGCATAAGGAATAACATGGAGGGCATAGGGAGATGGAGAGGAGAAATGAGTTGGGGGAAATTGGAGTGGGAGATAAACCATGAGAGACTATGGACTCTGAGAAACAAATTGAGGGTTTTGGAAGGGAAAGAGGTGGGGGGTTAGGTGAGCCTGGTGGTGGGTATTGTGGAGGGCACGTATTGCATGGAGCACTGGGTGTGGTGCATAAACAATGGATCTTGGAACACTGAAAAAATAAAATAAAACTGTGCTGTATTGACACTCTCCTTTTCAAAGGACACATACAAGCCCACTGAATGGGTAACGGTTGTTTGGAATGGAAGGTCCCAGTACCTATATTTGTTTGGGACTAGAACCTGTGAAAACCAACCCTGTAACAATCAATTAACTTTTCTATAGGCCTCTATCATTCCATTGAATTATTTTCATATACCAAGCCTTGTCCCTGAGATAGCATTATCTTAATTGTTCAAATGTATAGCAGAACTCCTATTTTACAATTAATTGTTAAGTATCATGTGTAATAACACTGGATTATGATGTATTTCTGAAGAAATAGGTTAGAATTCTATCTTTTGTTATTGTCTCAATAATGAGATAAAATATTGTCTCAGTAATAATAATAATGAATTATTATCTCAATAATGTCTCAATATAAAGACAATAATAGTGTCATAATAATAGTAATAATAATGTTAATATTTCAATAATAATGTCTCAAACATATTTATCTGTGTGTATGTAATTAAATAAATGTGATAAAAACTTTTAAATAATTGTTTGACAATCAGTGGGAAGTTATTTAGAGACACCTTAAAGAATTCTAAGAATTGTTTTAAATGTCTAATTTAGTACAATACTTAGGACATACATAATGTTTCTTTCCCCATATATTTGAAGTCATTACTTTAAAATCAATCATCTTATCTTTGTTTCATGAGGATCTGTCAGCAGCGGCTGTTTTTTTAACTATTCATTAAAATCTGACATTAATTCAGCATTTTTTTTTCAGGGTTTCCCCCTCTTTGGCAGTATAGGACTAGAGTAACTTTCCTTAACTTTGTTATTTTGTCAAGTTTTGTTAAATAATCTCCTGTGTATTTGTGTACATTTTTACTATTTTGCTATTAGCTAATAAAAGGGATTTTACCTTACTTGAACTGATTCAGTAACAGTGTACTCCTAAAGCCACAGTCACTGCAATAGAAAATGAGTGTCTTTCCAGCCATCTTTTAAAAAGTGGTTAAATTACAGCCATTGCTTCAGGACACTATAGAGACATAACATGAATTAATGAATGACCTTTGACCAGATCTTGGTAGATCATTGTGCTGAAGCTCATTATTCAATTTAAGCCATGAACTCACCAAAGGTAAATGATCACTACAAAGTCTACAGGAACCTTATGCTTTGTCAAGATGAATGAATGACAAGTGGGTATGGTTTATACTTCTGAGATATAACTGGCATCTTTATCCATCATCTTGGTCAGTCTGTCTTTGAAATTGTAGATGTGGAAAATATACTGGCTCTTTACAGGGTAAACCAGAAAAGAACCACTAAGTGTAAAGTGTGAAATTGTAGGAGATAACAAGGAATGGTTTTGTTTTGTTTTGTTTTCTTCCAGAAGCTACCTGCTCCAGGCACATATGTTTTTGTCTGTGACTAACAGAAGATCAAAACAGACTGTATGTTAGAAGGGAGACATTCCCACCACTCTACCATCCTGAATTCAGAATCAGTAAAGAAGAAGCTGGAAATAGACATATGACTACAAGTATGCTGCATTGTTTTTTACTGGAGGCTTCATTAGAGCATACATTCTGACTGCTGCCAGGCTCCTAAATATTCCCCAAATTCTAGAACTCAGAATGAAGCAACCAGTGACTGTTTCCTGTGGATCAGGGTTGCAGCCCATGGTGCAGAGGACAGAAATTGGCTTAGAGTCCATCCTTTTTCTGGCCAGGCTGCACTAGTCTTACTAAGATTATTTTATGCTCAAATAAGTCACTCACCACTACCCCCATTGCTGTTCCTGATACAGAGCTAAGTCTTCCCTTGATTGCTAAATTACTCTAATTAAAACCTCATTTCATTCTCTGTTAAGTGTTACTTATAATTTTTTTAAAATGTCCCTCATATTTCACTTGAGATAAGTTATGCCTAAGGACCTTAAAAGTAAAATCATGGTATTGGCAACAAGTCCCTTGGGACCCCAGGCCTCTCAACATTGATACCTCACAAAATAGAGACAGAGTCATTTTTCTGCCTTATATAATTTATGGAGTGAAAGTCTTGGTGAGACATATTCCTATGTTGAAAAGAACCAGGACTGCCCTAACAAAATTAATCAAAAAGACCCACATTAAAGCACATTGTCATGAAATGTAAAATCACCAGGGATAAAGGTCCTACAAGTCTGAAACGAGAAAAAAACTAGTTACCTTAAAAAAAAGTAATTTAAGAATCAGAGTAGCACCAGACTTTTCAATAGCAAAACTGAGAAAGGAAATAATGGAACAGTGGATACTTAAAAAGTTATTTTCAAAAAAGAAATTTATACCCATCAACATTACCAATTAAGTTTGAAGCAATAAGTCAGGACATCTTCAGACATGCAAACTCATAAAAATGTTACCTTCCACACCGTTTTTTGGAAGCTGCTGACAGATGTGCCCCATCAGAGCAATGGGTAAGGCAAGAAAGAGGAAAATGCGAGTTTGTGAGTTTGGAAAATAAGTGACAGAACACTTAGGAGAGGCCATGGGAATTTTCCAGGTATGATGATGAAAGGGAATCTTCAGATGATAGTTAAGTCTCAGGCCTAGACAGTAATCATGTGCAAATTCAAACAAAAAGATGGCATTATCCAGGAAAGATCATTTAATAACCAGTAATTACAAATGAAAAAAAAACAACCTAAATTTTGATGTGTTTGAACATATTGAGGAAACGTGCATTTTTCTGAGAGCATTTAAGTCCAAATTAAAGAAAGGTAGTAGAAAACTGAGGAAGTCAATAAACACTGAGGTACTTATTAAGGTGAGGGAAACTACAATTTATTTAAAGGAAGAGAATTTACCCCTATACTACTATTTCTACACTAATAAATACTTACTTAAGCTTTAAAATGTGATATAATGATTTGGTAATGGTAGGAGACACTAAAGGCAGACCCTAAAGGCAAAAATACTATATGGAAGTTATTTCTTTCTTTCTTTCTTTCTTTTAGAGAGAAGGAGGATGAACGTATGGGGGGAGGGGAGGGGAGGAGGGGAGAGGAAGAGAATCCCAGGCAGGCTCTACGCTGAATGTGAAGCTTCCTGGAGGGTTTGATCTTACGATTCCGAGATCATGACCTGAGCTAAAATCAAAAGTGGGATACTTAACTGACTGAGTCATCTAGGCGCCCCTAAGCTTTTCAAAAAATAATCAAACTTCTACTTTCTAGTCCAGCTTATAAGAACCTTGATGTAGCCACTCTATTCTAACAATTGAAAAGCTGAACAAACGGAAAAAATCAGCAACTCTTCTTACATCCATCAGAGACCTGAGATCTCAGGGAAAACTGCTGCCTCCAAACCTAGAGAAACCAGTAAGCAGATACAATGAATCACAGCTTACAGAACAGAAATCCACAAACTGAAACATCCTCAGGAACCAGTCAGGGTAGGAAAACCTGAACTGTAACTGAGGGATTGCTGGAGGCTCCGCGTGGACAAGTTTTCGTGATAAAAATATCAGTAGGTAAAAAAAAAAAAATATATATATATATATATATATATCAGTAGGACCCAGCCACCAGGGATAGGGGTGGGGATCACATTTTTGTGAATTTTACCCTTAAAATTCTATCAAGTTCTCATAGTGAATATCAGGGGGAAAAAAAGATCTGTTGTGCTTCTGGGAGGGAGAAGGAAAAAGAAACCATTTTGAAACACATCAAAGGATTCTGTTCTTCTAAACAAGGTCTGCCCTCTGGAGAAAATAGTTAACCAGAGCCTAACCTGTGATGGTTTTATCACAGCCTAATGATCTGAGGGGAGGGAAATAACCAACTCCCCAAAGGGAGAAACACATGTGAAGCTCACATTCAAGAGGCACAGGCTCACTAAAAGTCTGAGACCTAATCCATTATTAGACTATAGAATGCTTCCCTTGCCCCCACACCTTACAACCACATTACTAACGGATTATTTACAGCAGATTCTTTCACCCAGTATGTCATGTCTGGCTATCAAGAAAAATCGTAAGGCATAAAAAGGCAAAAAACACGGTTTGAAGAGATGTAGCAAGCATGAAAATCAGACTCAGATACAGCAGGGATGTTGGAATTATCAGACCCAGAATTTAAAATAAATGTGGTTAATACATGAAGAACTCTCCTGGGTAAGTAGACAGCATGGAAAAATAGTTGCCAATGTAAGCAGAGAGCTGGAGATGCTAAGAAAGTACCCAAAGTAAATCAAACACTCTGTAACAGAAACGGAGGGTATCTTTGCTGGTCTTATAAGTCGATTGGCATGGTTGAGGAAAAATCTCTGAACTTGAGGATATCTCCATAGAAATTTCCCAAACTGAAAAATAAACATAAAAACAAGAACAGCAACAAAAATAAAAAGAAAGGAAGAAAGAACAAAATTGATCTAAGAGCTGTGGGACAACTACATAAGCGTATGCATAATGTAATATATAAAAAATAGGAACACCAGAAGAAGGAGCGAAGGAAACAGAGGAACAATTTGAAACAATAATAACTGAGAATTTCCCTCAATAAATGTCATGCATTGCATCACAGATCCAGGAAGCTCGGAGAACACCAAGCAAGATAAATGTAAGACAAACCATACATAAGCATCAATTTAAACTACAGAAAATCAAAGATAAAGAAAAATTCCTATAAGAAGATCAGGGTAGAGAATCTTTCCTACAGTAGAATAAAGGTCAGAATTACATCTGACTTCTCCTCAGAAACCATGCAAGCAATAGCGGGGTGAAATATTTAAATCTAACAACCTAAAATTCTGTACCTTCCAAAGGGAGAGAGAGTGAGAAATAAGACATCCATAAACAAAAATTGAGGGAATTTGTTACTAATAAACCTGCCTTGCCATATTAATTTTAGACACACCGGACTTCAGAGCAAGAAAAGTTATCAGGAATAAGGAGGGGCATTACAAAATGATAAAGGGACGAATTCTCCAAGAAGATGTAATAATCCTTAGCGGTATATGCCTAACATCAGAGCATAAAAATGCATGAGGCAGAAACTGAAAGAAATGTGAGAAGAAATAGATGAATCCACTACTATAGTTGGAGACATCAACATCCCTCTCTTAGAAATGGGTCCAAAGTTCAGAGTCAGTAAGGACATAGTTGAACTCAAAACATCATTAATCCACTGGCTCTAACTGGTGTCTGTGGACTACTTCATCCGAGAACAGCAGAATACACATTCTTCTCAAATTCACATGAAAAATTCCCAAAGATAGGCCACATTCAGGGCCATAAAACACACCTTAACAGATTTAAAATAATACAAATCAGACAATGTCTGCTCTTAGGCCACAATTAAATTAGTAATCAATAGCAGAGAGGTGCAAAATCCTCAAATATGTGGAGATTAAAAACACACTGCTAAATAACACAGGAGCCGAAGAAAAAAATCCCAAGGAAAAAAAATAGCATTTTCAACCAAATGAAAATAAAAACACAATTTATCAAAATTTGTGGGATTCAATGAAAGCAGTGCTGAGAGGAAAATGTATAGTCTTTTTTCCTGGTTTTGATATTTGGTATTAGGTTGGAGTAGTCAAAAATGAATAGAGCACAGAGGATTTTTAGGACAGTGGAAACACTCTATATGTTACTATAATGAAGGATATATGTCATTATATATTTGTCCAAATCCATAGAATATGGAAGACCAAGAGTGAACTGTAAGGTAAACAATAAGGACTTCATCCCCAGCAACAAACAAACAAACAAAAAGAACACTCTAGTGAGTCATGTCGGTGTGGTAACATGGAAGGCTATGTATGTGTGAGGGAGAGGGCATATGGAAAATCTGTATCTTCTTAATTTTGTCATAGCCTGAAACTTGTCTGAAAAAAAAAAAAAGATTTTATTAAAACAATGGAAGGATAAGCTGAATATAAAATTGAAGTTTATTTTTAAAATCTCATAAATTTGTGTTTGGGGAAGGGGGTAGTAAGAGAATTAAAAATGCATAGAAAGAAACAGAAAAAAATTGTGTTTGTGAGAAAATGACCACTGTCCATAGCTGGCTCTCATCTCATGTTTTATTGGTTCACCCTCTTGTTCCCATTGTGCCAAGTGCTATACATCCCACTGAAATTAAGATGTATTGGTCAATTAAAATACTTAATTCTAGCTCGTGTCTCAACTTATCCCTCCACAATTGCCAGGTGGTTAATTAGGGCCTTTATCAATTGGAATTCAAAACAGGCATGAACAGGGGTACCTGGGTGGCTCAGTCAGTTAAACCTCTGACTCTTGATGTAGGCTCAGCTCATGACTTCAAAATTGTGAGATGGAGCCCTGAGACAGGCTCCCTGATGTGCGTGGAGCCTGCTTATGATATTCTCACTCCCTATTCCTCTGCCCCACACCCTCTCCTTCTTCAAAAAACAAAACAAAACAAAACAAATAAAAACCAACCAAACAGACAAAAACCTCAGGCATGGACAGACCCTGACAGCAGGATACCTACTATCCTTAAAAACAAAAAACAAAAAAACTTTATCAAAATTAACATTAAATAACCCACTAAATGCCAATTTCCTGACAGCAATCTCTGACTAATAACTGATTTTTTAAAGATTTTATTTATTTATTTGACAGACAGAGATCACAAGTAGGCAGAGAGGCAGGCAGAGAGAGAGGAAGGGAAGCAGGCACCTTGCTGAGCGGAGAGCCCAATGCGGGGCTTGATCGCAGGACCCTGGGATCATGAACTGAGCCGAAGGCAGAGGCTTTAACCCACTGAGCCACCCAGGTGCCCCGTAATAACTGATTTTTATAGCAGAGTGTTTCTATAGGAAATGATAAAGTAGACTTAGGTATAATCTACACTTACTTTCCCTGGTTCCCATCCAATAATAGCACGAAATTTGTACATGGAGTATAAATCAGAGATTCTTGGGTTCAATTACTGATTTTATACTTAAGAATTATGTCATCTTGAAAACCAGCATGTTATTTACCTAGTTTGAACAGTATTTCCTAACTTACTCTGATATAAAGTCATAATTGTAATTTATCTCAAAAGGTTCTTAAACTTACTAAAAGGAGAAATAAAGTACATATGTTATTTAGATCATTATTTGGCACTTGGTAATTGCTCATAAAAGGACACCTGTTTACTCCAAATCACATTACATTTTTATATAGTAATCTGTGAAAAAAAATACTATAGACTGTGTGTGTGTGTGGTGTGTGTGTGTAGTTTGTTTTAGTTAAACAGGAATGCTGTTTATCAAGCAGTATTTATAACTACTCCTAAGTATTCAACAGAAGCCACAGGGTCAGTGGCACATATGGTAAAACTATGGTAGTTCTGTAAAACTCTGTCTTTAGAAGTAAGATCTGAAAATAGTTATGATGCACTTTTAAATACTTGCCTCACACTGTCTTGTGCAGAATACACACTCAATAAATATTTATTAAATTGATTTGACATTTTCAGACAGTGAAATATTATAGCAGAATATACATGAAACAAATTATGTCCATTCCTTTTCCAATCATGCAATCAACAAATATTGATGGCTTGACACAGCTTCAATTGCTATGACACAAACACGAATGTGGCTTTCACTTTGGTCCCAAGGAATTCTCAGTCAAGAGAAAACAGGATTATGGACACTGGGTAGGGTATGTTCTATGGTGAGTGCTGTGAAATGTGTAAGCATGACGATTCACAGACCTGTTCCCCTGGGGCAAATAATACATCACATATTAATAAAAATAATTAATAAAAAAGAGAGAACTGGAAACATTAAATAAAATATTGCAGACCAGTTTTTTTTATTTGTCAGTTAAGATAAACATAAATTCACCTAGAAGGCTGAAGCATCAAATGCTTGTTTCATGCCTATGTTTATAGGAAAAAAAAACAAACAAACAAATCAGCAAGCTATTAGAAACAATTTCCTGAGAAAAGCAACTTTTAAGATATATAATAATGTTGTGACTGATTTAAACCAATATTTTGCAACCTGTGTATCTATAATACTGTATTGATTTTCAATACACACAACCAAGACCAAGAAGCATATCAAGACACTCAAGTACCTTCTGAATCATCTTGGATTGATTACATGTAATAGAGTTCATGATTAATTGAGAGGAATACCAGAAGTGCGTTATACTTAAGCATTGGATCTGCCTGCAGAGGAGTTAAGAATCACAGTGAATGGGATCTGTAATGCAAATGTATCGTATCGCATGCTTAACATATCACCCCACCACCTCCAAGTCTTCCTTAAAATCCTCCAAGGATTCTTGTTTTTCTTTAAATAAAAGGAGGATTCTTCCTGGTACGATTTATAATATCCTGTCTGATCTGGCCCCAGTTACTCTAGCCTCACCTCCCACCAGCCTTCTTAACCTCACTCTTGTTCCCTCTTTTTTCTATCTCAAATGACAGATTTTAGTCCCATTTCTTGCCATAACACCTTTTGCTACAGGCCTGCCTGTGTACTCAGACTGTTACTTCTGACTGAAATGTCCTTAATGCATTCTTCTTTTCATATTACTCCTTGTTATCACACCTAAAGCCACTGTGAACCTTCTATTATTAACTCATAATCATGCTGTATCTTTCAGCCTCAGGACTTTTGCACATGCATTCTATTCTGTCTAAATATTGTCTTACCCATTCCATCTCCCTCTTCCTCTAGGTATCTCTACTCATCCCAGATCAGCCATTCCTTTTACAAAGAAATCTTCCCTGGCCTCCCTAATCAATTCAAATCTTTATTATAGGCTCTCATGGTCTAAGTACCTTTCTTTGTTGTGCTTATCACTGCAATAAATAGATTTATTTCTTTGATTTTTAAAATGTTTGTATCTTCCACTAGAATATAATGTCTTTGAAAGCAGACCTTCTGTCTGTTTTTGCTTACCAGGTTAGGCATTCAGTATGTTTTGTAGACTAAATGAATGTCTTGATACTTTAGTACACTACACAAAACATGTACATAAGCTTAAAGTTTTTGGCATGGTAGGCTATTTATTTTTAATTTTTGAATTTTATACATCATTTGCATTTTATAACCATTTTGGAAAGTAATTTTTACCTGATTTAAGAATTACAGGAAAGATAAGGTGTTTTAATATATCTATAACATTTGCTAAAATGTTTTACTTATTATTATTAGTTTTAAGGATTTTATTTATTTGAGAGAGATAGAATGAGCTGAGAGAGGGGCAAACGGAGAAGCAGACTCTTTGCTGAGTGGGGAGCCTGATGTGGGGCTCAGGATCATGACCTGAGCCTAAGCAGACACTTAAGTGACTGAAACCCCCAGGCATCCCAATGTTTTACTTATTATTGATACTTTTGAAATTTGACCCATTGTATTTCCATATGGGATAGTTCTCAACGTTATTCCCAAATAATTATGTTGCTTATAAAATGGCTTAGAAGATTTTATGCAATATTTTAAAATGATTATTTTAATACAATTTAAAAATATTAGATTTTTTACAGTACAGGTGAAATTTTTTTTTTTCCTTAAGTGACTTGATGTTGTGAAGTACCCCATAAACTGACAGGTAAAACCAAAGACCAGAAATATGGGTCTAGATACATTTTTTGAGGGAGCCAAATAAATGTTAATCTGGATTTAAGTAAAATTTTATATTTAATTATTTTTTAAATTTCTGAGTTTTCTTCTCAAACATTACATGCATTATGATGTAATAATTCAATGAAAGGGAAATACATAAATTATAAAAGTGAATCAAAAGACATTAAGACATCCAAAGACATCACAAGCCAAAATTCATCCTTGGCTGGAGAACAGCTGAATGGATGCAGAGCAGAGATGGGGACATACTGGCAAGTGGGGGAGGAGGACAGTTTTCTTAGTCTTAAAGGAGAGGTTGTTCACATCTTAGAAGCAGTTTTTTACACAAACATATCTTTTGAAAATAGGCAATGAATTTTCTGAATACCTCTGGAGTATTTTTTCTCACCAAAATATGTGTAATAGTCAGTTGGACAGAAAAAATTTTTGGTGGGATTAGACGATGTTGAAACTCAGTGAGACTCCAAGATTATTCTGGTGAGGATGGATTTAAAGTATCAAGAGGTCTTTAGAGAAGATGCTTAGAAAGATGACTGCATATGTCAGTCTTGAATTATAAGTAGTCTTTACCATAAGTAGAATGTTTATATTAGTCATATTGACCTAGGAGATTTTACAGCTGCCAGTGGCCTTAGCAATGATTAATCTCACCACTTCATTCAGACTATACATATTACATATTAAAAAAAATAAAATCCAGGATTTCTAGTCAATTAACTCAATAGCTTAAGACATCCTTATTATGAAGCTAGACTTTTTGATTGGCTCTCCAATCCTTGTATCCTTTTTTTTTTTTTTAACCCTTGTTTCTTTACAGCACACTTTTTCCTATCTTAGATTCAATGGGCCCATCAACAAAGACTGTTTACTGTGTCATAACATTGTTCATGGGACACCTGGGTGGCTCAGTTGTTTGAGCCACTGCTTTTGACTCAGGTCATGATCCCAGGGTCCTGGGATCAAGTCCTGCATCAGGTTCCTTGCTCAGTGAGGAGCCTGCTTCTCTCTCTGCCTTTGCCTGCCACTTTGCCTGCTTGTGCTCTCTCTCTCTCTCTGATAAATAAATAAAATCTTTAAAAAAATAACATTGTTCATGCAGATAGGCAAAATTATATATGGAAAGGACTTGATATACAAAGATATATATATCATATGCTTATGATATATATACATGCACATATATATGTGCATGTGTATGTGTAAAAATACATATTTTGTATTTGTATTGTATTTTAATTGTAACATACATATACAATTAAAATAAAATATAAATACGAATACACACACACCTGTTATCTATCATATTTTTTAGTTAAGAACTCAAAGATTTTTGAAGTGTCTGCTAAAAACATTAGTAGAAAACAAGGTAAAATCTTATTAAAATGTTCTGTTTTACTTATTTAATTGGTGTTGTTCAAATAAATAATTTTAACCATACATGTATGTCCTTGTGTTCTATCATCAATAGATTTATTTCTGTTGTTGAGTTCAGTCATTATTTACATGTGTTATTTCTCTGAAAAAATATTTGAAGAAAAAATGATGAACTTTCTTCTTAAAAGTTATATATATAAAATTATATATGCATAGATGTATGTAAAACAAAAAGCAAGCTTTGTGTGTGTGTGTGTTGCCTGTAAGTGGAGAAAATATGTTCTCCCCACCCAACTATTCCTCTCCAGTACACATACACAACACACCCACTTGCCTTTGTATATATTCTGTCATATATATAGTAGCTAATATTGATATCAAATATATAATTTATATAATACATATCTTTTCTTTCTCACATTATTTTTACTCACTCTATGCCATTTGTTGAATTGTTCTGAACCTTAGCAGGTAATCATAAGCTCCTCAAAAGAAGAGTTAAAAAAAAAAGGAAACTAGAGCACAAAGTTCTTATGATTGTATGTGTTTTGAAGGAACATGCTTAAAATTTTTATATTAATAAATGACTTATATATCTATATTTATCTTTAATTTTGAGATACAGGATTTATTTCTATTCATTCCCTAGAAATATTTAAATAAGATTTTTCTTGTTTGTTTCTTTCCTTATGGTCACTTATCTGAATATAGCTCTGCTCCCCCAAGATCTACTGACATTTCCTGACAGTAGTAAAAAAAATCCCACTTAACTACTAACATAAAATGCAATTGTTAGCACATTCTAGTCAGGGTCATTTAGGACAAAGACAAGTTTCTCAGTGATAATGCCCTTATAAATTTTCCAGCTCCGTTTTTATCCTGGTTGCCAGTTGTATTAGAGATCTGTATTATTTGTTTTTCTTACCTCCTCATTTCCTCTTAAAAGAACTTCTTTGACCAAAACAAACAAACAAACAAACAAATAAACAATAGAACAAATCAATGAAACTAGGAGCTGGTTCTTTGAAAGAATTAATAAGATTGATAAACCCCTGGCCAGACTTATCAAAAAGAAAAGAGAAAGGACCCAAATACATAAAATCATGAATGAAAGAGGAGAGATCACAACCAACACCAAACAAATACAAACAATTATAAGAACATATTATGAGCAACTCTATGCCAACAAATTTGACAATCTGGAAGAAATGGATGCTTTCCTAGAGACATATAAACTACCACAACTGAACCAAGAAGAAATAGAAAACCTGAACAGACACATAACCGGAAAGGAGATTGAAAGAGTCACCAAAAATCTGCAAACAAACAAAAGCCCAGGGCCAGATAGATGGCTTTCCAGGGGAATTCTACCAAACATTTAAAGAAGAATTAATTCCTATTCTCCTGAAACTGTTCCAAAAAAGAGAAATGGAAGGAAAACTTCCAAACTCATTTTATGAGGCTAGCATCACCTTAATCCCAAAACCAGATAAGGATCTCATCAAAAAAGAGAATTACAGACCAATATGCTTGATGAACACAGATGCAAAAATTCTCACCAAAATACTAGCCAATAGGATCCAACAGTACATTAAAAGGATTATTCACCACAACCAAGTGGGATTTATTCCAGGGCAGCAAGGTTGGTTCAACATCCGCAAATCAATCAATGTGATACAATACATTAATAAAAGAAAGAACAAGAACCATATGATACTCTCAATAGATGCTGAAAAAGCATTTGACAAAGTGCAACATCCCTTCCTAAAAAAAAACTCTTCAAAGTGTAGGGATAGAGGGCATATACCTCAATATTATCAAAGCCATCTATGAAAAACCCACCGCAAATATCATTCTCAATGGAGAAAAACTGAGAGCTTTTCTGCTAAGGTCAGAAAACACAGCAGGGATGTCTGTTATCACCACTGCTATTCAACATAGTACTAGAAGTCCTAGCCTCAACAATCAGACAACAAAAAGAAATTAAAGACATTCAAATCGGCAAAGAAGAAGTCAAACTATCACTCTTTGCAGATGATATGATACTATATGTGGAAAACCCAAAAGGCTCCACTCCAAATCTGCTAGAACTTGTGCAGGAATTCAGTAAAGTGTCAGGATATAAAATCAATGCACAGAAATCAGTTGTATTTCTTTATACCAACAACAAGACAGAAAAAAGAGAAATTAACGAGTCAATCCCATTTACAATTGCACCCCAAACCATAAGATACCTAGGAATAAACCTAACCAAAGAGGCAAAGAATCTATACTCAGAAAACTATAAAGTACTTATGAAAGAAATTGAGGAAGACACAAAGAAATGGAAAAATGTTCCATGCTCATGGATTGGAAGAATAAACATTGTGAAAATGTCTATGCTACCTAAAGCTATCTACACATTTAATGCAATGCCTATCAAAATACCACCCATTTTTTTCAAAGAAATGGAACAAATAATCCTAAAATTTATATGGAACCAGAAAAGACCTCAAATAGCCAAAGCAATATTGAAAAAGAAAGCCAAAGTTGGTGACATCACAATTCTGGGCCTCAAGATTTATTATAAAGCTGTCATCATCAGGACAGTATGGTACTGGCACAAAAACAGACACATAGAACAAAGGAACAGAATAGAGAGCCCAGAAATAGAACCTCAACTCTTTGGCCAACTAAACATTGACAAAGCAGGAAAGAATGTCCAATGGAAAAAAGCCTCTTCAACAAATGGTGTAGGGAAAATTGGAAATCCACATGCAGAAAAATGAAATTGGACCATTTCCTTATACCACACACTAAAAGAGACTCAAAATGGATGAAGGACCTCAATGTGAGAAAGGAATCCATCAAAATCCTTGAGGAGAACACAGGCAGCAACCTCTTCAACCTCAGCTGCAGCAACTTCTTCCTAGAAACATCGCCAAAGGCAAGGGAAGCAAGGGCAAAAATGAACTATTGGGACTTCATCAAGATCAAAAGCTTTTGCACAGCAAAGGAAACAGTTAAAAAACCAAAAGGCAACTGACAGAATGGGAGAAGATATTTGCAAACGACATATCAGATAAAGGGCTAGGTTCCAAAATCCATAAAGAGCTTAGCAAACTCAACACCCAAAGAACAAATAATCCAATCAAGAAATGGGCAGAGGACATGAACAGACATTTCCGCAAAGAAGACATCCAGATGGCCAACAGACACATGAAAAAGTGCTCCACATCACTCGGCATCAGGGAAATACAAATCAAAACCACAATGAGATACCACCTCACACCAGTCAGAATGGCTAAAATGAACAAGTCAAGAAATGACAGATGCTGGCAAGGATGCAGAGAAAGGGGAACCCTCCTACACTGTTGGTGGGAATGCAAGCTGGTGGAAAACTCTGGAAAAGAGCATGGAGGTTCCTCAAAAAGGTGAAAATAGAACTACCTTATGACCCAGCAATTGCACTACTGGGTACTTACCCTAAAGATACAAACATAGTGATCCGAAGGGGCACGTGCACCCGCATGTTTATAGCAGCAATGTCCATAATAGCCAAGTTATGGAAAGAACCTAGATGTCCATCAACAGATGAATGGATAAAGAAGCAGTGGTATATATATATATATATATATATATATATATATATACACACACACACACACACACACATACAATGGAATACTATGCAGCTATCAAAGGAAATGAAATCTTGCCATTTGTGACAATGTGGATGGAACTAGAGGGTATTATGCTTAGCGAAATAAGTCAATCAGAGAAAGACAACTATCATGTGATCTCCCTGATATGAGGAAGTGGAGATGCAACAGGGAAGATAGGGGGGTAGGAAAAGAATAAATGAAACAAGATGGAATTGGGAGGGAGATAAACCATAAGAGATTCTTAGTGTCACAAAAAAAACTGAGGGGGGCCAGGCGGAGGGGAGAGGGAAAGGGTGTTGGGGTTATGGACATTGGAGAGGGTATGTGCTATGGAGAGTGCTGTGAAGTGTGTAAACCTGGCGATTCACAGACCTGTACCCTTGGGGCTAATAATACATTACATGTTTATTTAAAAAAAGAAAAGAAAAAAGAACTTCTTTGCAAAGGACTCTACCTCCTTCATGCTACATGACTCCCCCTTCCTGAAGATTCATTGCCACAGAGTGGATATTTGAATATTTGAAGTAAGAGATGGTAAGATCTCAGTTATAATAATGAGTGAAGGACTGCATGGAAGGTCAATAACGTTTGGCTCTTTATGGCTGGAGGCTGCTCTAGTTTCTAACCCTTACAGGGTTATTCAGCTATTCTTGTATTTCCATAAGGACTGTATTTTTTAAATTGTGGTAAAATATACATGACATACAATTTACAATTTTAACCATTTTTAGTTTTGTGGTTCAGTGGCATTAATTATACTCACATTGTTGTAAAAGGATCACCACCATCCCTCTTCAGAATTTATCTTCCCAAACTGAAACTCTACTTATTGAACAATAACTGTACATACCCTTCTCCCCTAGACAACAACCATTCTATTTTCTGTCTCTATGAATTTGACTACTTTATATACTTCTTATAAGGGGAATCATGCAATACTTTCTTTTTGTGTCTGGCTTTATCTCATTTAGTATAATATCTTCAGCTTTCATCAATGCTGTAGCATGTATCAGAATTTCCTTCATTTTTAAGGCTGAATATTCCATTGTATGTTTAGATCACATTTTGTTTATCCTTTTGTCCATCAATGGACGTTTGGTTTGTTTCCATCTTTTGGCTATTGTGACTAATGCCATTATCAACACTGGTGTACAGATTTCTATTTGAGTCCCTGTTTTTAATCCTTTGGGATATATATACCAAAAGTGACATTGCTAGATCAGATGACAAATATATGTTTAATATTTTTGAGAAACCACCATATCATTAAGACTTTTATTATTTTATTGAAGTGTTCCTTCATCTATGATACCTGTGAGTTTATTTATCTCATTGAAGCTAAACATTGAGTTGGAATCCTAATTTCCTTTTTCACTAACTGTGTGACCTTAAGCAAATTACTTAAATTTTCTGTGTCTCAGCCTTTTCATTTATGAGAATAATAACTGTATCTATCTCATTAATGCTTTATATGAATTAAATAAATTAAAAGGCAAAGTTCTTAGAACAAGGACTAGAACACAGGGAGAACTAAGTAAGTATTTGTTAGTTAAATATATTTAGGAAAGGAAGACATTGGTATTACTTCTCATTTAGCAAGATGGCTAAATGATACCACTTATTATGATAAAAAACAATGAAAGATATATAGAGAGGAAGCATGTTGAATTTTATGTGTGGATGTGAGGTAAATAGAAATTTTGACTTAAAAAATGTAATATGCAAGTATGAAGCTCTGAAAAAGGAGATTAGGGTTGGAGCCCAAATTTGGAGATTCATCAGCATATAAATTGCATATTATAACCAAAAGTGAATGCACAATGAGAAGAGGGCCTAGTACTGAAATCCTAGTAATTCCAAAATATGAAAACTGCAAATAGATTTAGTTTGACAAAAAGTTCACACACCTCTAAAACTTCAATGATTTTGGCACCAAAGATGTTCTAATCCTAAAAGTAGTTTTCATCTAAATGACAATATTTTTAAGGCTCCTATTGACAAAACTGGCATTATACTAGAAGCTAGCATTAAATATGAATATGAGTTCAACACAATGTAGAGCAATGTGGGCATTTTCCAAACCGCATCAATGTCATAGAATAAACCCTTGAAACTGGTGTGACAACTGAGGTTTTTCACAAATAATGATATAAACCAGCTAGCTAACCGTAAGGAAGAATTCCTTAGCAAATTTACAAATGGAATATTCCAAAAGTGAGTTTCCAGGGACTGAACAAAAAGCAAATTATTTGCTTCTGGTAAATCGTCAACTACCACCCTTTGTCTATTTTATATAATCAGGCCTGCTGGAGTCATCCTATTACATTAAAGTGAAAAATAGCATTGGGGTCAGTTGTCTGCCTCCCAACTTGCCAGGGCAGAATATATGAGTGGACTTGAAAATTAATTTCTGCCAAAGAGTTAACACCATTCTGTGAAAAAAAGGATATGAGAAAAGTGAGCAGTTACAGAATTACAAAACCTCTTAGAAAAGCCTTGCATCATCAGATAGCAAAGACTGCCTGAAGCATAGGTTAACATGGTAAGGGGGTTCACAGACACTTTTATATGGCCCCTTGGATCTTGGGAGACTAAAGTTGTTTCAAGGAGTTGGTAAGGTTGTTCAAGGAAAATAAAGCTAACTTACAGTCAATAGTTCATCCATCTTGATTTAATTTAATATGATACCATATGCACTATTTAGAATAAGTAATAAGTGTTACTTGCAAATTAAAATGAAAATCAGTATGTAACATCACAAATTATCTATGCCTAAAAGCAATACGATAATATTAATGAGAGCATATAGTATAATGGCTAAGAGTAAGGGTTCTGGAGTCATTCAGATGAAGTTCCCATTTCCCAGTTTCTCAACTTAATTTGTGACTCCATTAAAACTCCTACATCTTTCTCAATTTGTTTCCTCTATTGAGTGCTTTATGAGCACAGCTCATAAAGATTTTATGAGAATTAAATGAAATAATTAATGAAAAGGAATCAGCACAATGCCTAGCTGTGGAAGTCAAATAATAGCCCCCAATGATATCCTTGTCCCGATCTCTAGAACCAATGAATATTCCCTTACCGGGTAAGAGGAACTTTGTAAATGTGATTAAGTCAAGGCTTTTGAAGGGACAGGTTATTCTGGAATTATCTGGATTATTCTGGATAATAATTGCATTATATTGGTGGGTGCAATGTAATGACAAAGATGCTGAGAAGAGGGATACAAAAGAGTTGGGGTCAGGGAGAGAAGAATCAGGACTGAAGCAGAGTTTGAAGCAACCTCTAGAAGCTGGGAAAGGCAAGGATTCTCCCCTAGAATTTCTGGAAGGAACATGGTGGTGCTGACCCATTTTAAACTTCTGACACCCAGAACTATAAAATAACAAATCTGTGTTTTTTTAAGCCACCAAGTTTGTGGTAATTTGTTACAGCAGCAGTAGGAAACTAATACACTAACACATAATAATTCCATAATAAATGTTAGCTGATGTTATTATTGAAAAAAGAAAAAATAATGGTCAGGGTTACAAAAGATGAGGAATATATTTTTTTAGGAGGAGGGATTACTTTTATTTTTAATTATATGTATATTATAAAATGAGACCTGTACATTGTAAAATTTTTGAGAAATACAAAACAAGGAAAATATAAGAAAAATTCAAATTATCTTTTCCATTCAGGATCCATGGCCTGCCATTTCAGAAATAAAGCTTTGTTAACAGATTCTTTGTGCTGTTGTTTATCTTGTTATTGTTTTTTAAAGATATAGACAGAGAGAGAAATAGAGCAAGGAGGGAGGGGCAGAGAGGGAGAAAGAGAACCCCAAGCAGGCTCCAAGTCCCGTGTGGAGCCCTTTGCTGGACTTGATCTCCAAGATCATAACCTGAACTGAAATAAAGAGTCAGACGCTAACCAACTGAGCCACCCAGGTGCCCCTTGTTAACAGATTCTTGTGTACCCCTTAAAAAATGTTCTTATATAAAAATATCTGGAACTGTTTTTTTTTTCATTTATGGCTTTTAAATTTTGTTGTATAGATTTGTCTGTTTATTTTGTCCATTACTGCTACTTACATTTTGAACCTCTGTTAGTAAGAGGGATTTCTTAGGTTTTTTGATAAATTAATGCTTTATCATTGTGAAAAGACTTTTTTAAAACCTTTACTAATATTCTTTATGCTGGGGTTAATCTTGCCTGACATTGTTTTGTGTTTATTTATTTTTTTCTTGTCTGACACTATTAAGCCACTAACTTAGTTATGATTTGTGTTTATAAAACATATCTTTTTGCATATTACTTCTAACCTTTCTATGCCTTTATATTTAGTGTGTACAGCATATGGCTTGGTCATTCTATGTGTAAGCATGATGGCAGTCTTTGTTTTTAATTAGGCTGTTTAGTCCTTTCAAATATAACATAATTATTGACATGGTTTTATGGCTACTATCTTACTATTTATTTTTTGTTTGTCCATCTTTTCTTTTTTTTTTCCCCCTCCTTTCTTGCCTTCTTTTGGTTTGAGTACATTTTAGTATTCCATTTTATCTTATCTATTACTTTTTTTGCTCTATCCTTCCCTGCTTTTTGTGGTTTCTATATGAATTACAACATGTATCACAGTAGTCTTATTATTTTAGGCATAATTTAAGGCACTTACATTGGTATACTTCCATTTCCTTCTAGTCACATACGCAATTGTTATACATTTCATTTCCTCTCTATCCCTTTCAGAATATGTTATTTTATACAATCAAGTATCTTTTGAGGAAATTCAAAAATTGATTTTTAAAAAAAGACATTTATACTTATCACATATTTACCATACTCAGCCCTCTGCATCTGTTGGTATAGATGCTAATTTCCATCTGGTATCAATATCATTTAGCCTAACTAATCAGCTTTGACATTCACAAAGTGCAGGACTGCTGGTAGTAGATTCTCTGAGCTTTTGTTCATGAAAAACATATCTTCGTGTCATCTCTGTTTTTGAATGGTATTTGAGGGACAATTATTTCTGGACTTTGAATTCTATTTCAACAATTTTTTTCTTTGCCTTTAATGATTTATTTCATTTTTTTATATTTATTTATTTATTTATTTGACAGACAGAGATCACAAGTAGGCAGAGAGGCAGGCAGAGAGAGAGGAGGAAGCAGGCTCCCCACCAAGCAGAGAGCCTGATGCAGGGCTCGATCCCAGGACCCTGGGACCATGACCTGAGCAGAAGGCAGAGGCTTTACCCCACTGAGCTACCCAGGTGCCCCTATTTCATTTTTTTAAAGAAAAGTATGAAGCCATAGTTATAGTTATAGTTTGTGGTATCCCCTTCTGTCTGCCTTTTAAATGTTCTTTATATTTGACTTTCAGCAGTTTGACTATGTTGTGTTTATGTGTGTCTTTTTTTTTTTTTTTCTCTTTATCTTGCTTGGGGTTTGTTGTGGTTCTTTAATCTACAGGTTGATTTTTTTTCAAATTAAAAAAAAATCTTAAGTCACTATTTACTTATCCCATATACTCTACTTTCCCTTCTGGGATTCTAATGATACATATATCAGACTGCTTGATGTTGTCCCATAGGTCTCTGAGTGTGTTTTTGCTTTAATTTGTTTTCTGTGTGCCTCAGTTTCAATGATTTCTATTTTTCTATCTTCAAGATGATTGATAATATATTTTACAATATTCTATCTCCTGTTAAGCTCCTTTTTTTCTTATTTTTTCTAAAGATTTTATTTATTTATTTGACAGAGAGAGAGAGAGAGAGATCACAAAGGCAGAGAGACATGCAGAGAGAGGGGGGAAAGCAGGCTCCCCACCAAGCAGAGAGCCCGATGTGGGCCTCAATCCCAGGACCCAAGGATCATGACCTGAGCCAAAGGCAGAGGCTTAACCCACTGAGCCACCCAGGTGTCCTTTTTCTTATTTTTTAAAAAAGTTTGGCTATATTGTAGTTTTCAGTGCTAGAATTTTCATTCTGTTCTTCTTTATAGTTATCATTTTTCTATTGAGATTTCCCTTCTATTCATTCATTACATTTAGATTTTTCTTTATACCTTCATTTATAATAATAAAATAAACTATTGAAGATGTTAATTCTGACATGTCATTTCTGTTTCTAATGGTTGTTTTTCTCATTTGGTTTTGAATCACATTTTCCTGTTTCTTCAGATATCTATTAAATATTTATTGTATATTCTGAATAGTGTATATTGTTGACAAACTGGTTTTTGTGGTTCCTTAAAGTACTGAGTTTTTGTTCTGTTTTGTTTTTCTGACAAGCAATTAATCTATTGATATATCATCTTGATTATCTCCAGTCTTCTTTTCAGTTTGTTCCTTTTTTATTGTAGTTCTAGAGTAATCTGAATTTTAGGACAATAGAAGTCCTTCTACAAAGGCTTTTCTAGACTGTGTCTTTTCTGAAATCTCAATGAAATGACTAGGCTGCTCACATGAAATTTAGTTTGTTGTACCTGGTGTGCTCTCTAGTTGTTCAGTATTTTTTCTAAGCAAAATCTTGTAGAATATTACCTGAGGCATGTGCAGCTCAGTCTTCAGCAAAATACATAAAAGCACCCCTCTGCAAAGCCCTGGAGCCTTTTCTTTATGTACTCTACAGGACCAATTTCAACCACCTCATCATTGTCAAACACATCTTTGTTTCCTCAGCTCTGTGAGGCCATGAGGCATGGTAGCATGCTTTACTTGGATTCTGTCTCTCTATACTATGATCAGGAAAGTTTCTCCCAACAGAAAACAGACACAATTTTGTGATGTTCATATCTTTTTCTCAAAGTCCTGTGCTATCTGTTTTTCAAATTCTGAACACTGTTGATTCATTTGTTTCACCTGGTCTTAAATGGTTGAGAGTGGGAGAGGTAGCCAATAAGTTGTCTGTCATGGACAGAAGAGGAAATTGCATATATAATAAATTTCCTTATCCTCTTTAGAAATTGCTTATTCCTTTTTGGAAATGCAATATGAATTTGGGTTTTAAATAACTCATTATAATTTCTGTAAGAATGAGATGGAGAATGGGAAAATGAAAAAAGGTTTAAATGTTATTCACAATGGAACAAGTTTGGTTTCTTCAGTGCTATAGCTTTTATTAATAAAGATTAAGTGTGAAATCAAAGAATAACAAGAATTACCAGTATCTCACATGCTTATATTAATCCTGATACACTGACCATTGGCAATGCACTGTTTGTTGGTTGTTTCTACATTTTTGAAACTCTGAGCTACAAATGTATTCTGTTTTCAACTATCTGCCAAGAGCATAAATAGTTGAGCTTTAAAATGACACCCAGATACATCTCTATTTGTCTAAATAAATGTCTGTGTGTGATATGTTTATAACTGTTGCAACACTTCTTTTCTTCACCCTGACAGTTCTGTAGAGATACAGTATATTACCATATAGAATTCAAAGCATGTTCAACACTTTGTGTTAAGGCATTTCTGCTTCAAAATGTTTACAGTTTGATCCTGCTAAACCCGTTGAATCTACTATAACCAAAACTACACCTGCACAAAACTCCATGGCTGAATTAAGGGTAAACATGAAATTTTCAAAACACTTAAAAGGGTTCAAACATAAATGTATTTGTATCATCTAAACAAAATGCAGTGATTAAAAGTCCCCCAAAGGGGTACCTGGGTGGCTCAGTTGGTTAAGCAATTGCTTTTGTCTCAGGTCATGGTCCTGGGGTCCAGGGATCGAGTTTCACATTGGACTCCCTGTTCCACGGGTCGTGTGCTTCTCCCTCTGACCTCTCCCCTCTCATGCTCTCACTCTTTCTCTCATTCTCTCTCTCAAATAAATAAATAAAATATTTTTTAAAAAGTTCCCCAAAAAAGTTTATGTGAAAAAAATAAAGTAAAATGCAACATGCATACAAATATATTATCCAGGGTATGGAAAACATAATGCTATAATTTTACAATAAATTGTTCTTTATAAAAACAATTTTTAAAATATGTAAAACTATGTAAATAATAATAGTTAAAAATAAAAATGTCCATTAGAGTCCTTAGCTTAAGAAGATAAAAAATAATTAATGTGGTCCTAGCAAAACTTCCCTGGAAGCACTACTTTTAGTAGTGCTGATTTCACTTGTTCCCAAGATGTAGCTCAATAACTCAATAACTCACTATTTGTGAGTGACTTAAGTTTAAACTAGTTTGAGAAAATCTATCAAAAATCGTAAAAAAACAAGTCATATTTCCTAGGGAAAAGTATTTTGCAATTCTTCCTTATTTTTCATGCTTACCATCACTTAATTACAAATAAAAACCCTCTTATAATAAAACATTTTGATTAACTGAAAATAAACAGTGGAATAAAACAGGAAGCCATGAACAAAGAAAATGCATGTATTAGATACTCATTTTGACATGAACTATAAAAGTTCATGTCATATGTATTTTTTTTTTCTGTTTATAGCTAAGTCTTTTTATTTTGGCTATAGTCTACTTATCAGAGTTATATGCAGTCTTCAAAACTAAAAACATCCATTGTGAATATCCTGTGTTCCAGGATATATTTTTTTTAATTTTAGGTGAAAGAAAAATTTAAATCAGAAAATCCTGAGTGCATGTATTTTCTAAGCATTCACTATTTTTCATTTTTACATAATGTAATAGTAATACTTTTAGCAACTAAATTTTAAGTCATTCTAAATATTAAAAGTTTAATAGAAACAAAGCCATATTTCTTTTGTAGACATATTTACTTAGTCTATATAATATTCAGAAAAGTACAAAATTACCATATAAGGACATCTTAGACAGACAAATATGTAATCACACTCATTTCAGTCTTGGTAGACATATAACCCAAGCAAAAGGAGCAGAAATACATGTTTTTGCCAGGTACTAGCCTCCTTGTCACAAGTTCTGAGATGCCTACAGATTTAAGTTGCCCTGTTTTGCTATGGGAATGTAGGGTTGATTAAATTGGAGAGGCACTTATGTAGCATTCATAGAAGAGAGTTTCACTCATGCATATTTAATGTCATTTATTTTGTTAATTCTAAGCTTTATAAAGACAAGGATCTCGACTATCTTGTTCACAACTATTATCTCTAATCTATGGCACTGTGTCTTGTAACTAATAAAAAATCAATATATTTTTAATACAGAAAAACCATGATCAAGCCATTTTTAGAACACACAATATACAAAAATATTCAACATCATAGGAAATCAAATGACTATCTTAAGAACTATCCAACTATCATATTGAAAATGTAGAAAATGATAACAATAATTATTGAAGTAGCAATGATGGAATAGGCACACTTGTACATTATCAGAAGAAATACAAATTCATACTTCTTCAGAAGGACACAATTTTGTAATATGTATTCAAAGCCTCAAAAACATTAATATACTCTAAATTCTTCAGAGATTTATGTAAAGATTTATGTATATTTTTTAATTTTTATTTTTATTTAAACTTATAATGTAACCCCACCACCCTTTCCTAACGCCCCTCCCCTCCACCCCCCTCAGTTTGTTTTATGACACTAAGAGTCTCTTTTGGTTTGTCTCCCTCCTGATCCCATCTTGTTTCATTTAGACTTTTCCCACCCCCTTAACCCCCACCCCCATTGAATCTCCACTTCCTCATATCAGGAAGATCACATGATAGTTGTCTTTCTCTGACTGACTTATTTCACTAAGCATAATACCCTCTAGTTCCATCCATGCCGTCGCAAGTGGAAAGATTTCATTTCTTTTGATGGCTGCATAGTATTCCATTGTATATATATACCACTGCTTCTTTATGAATTCATCTGTTGATGGACATCTAGGTTCTTTCCATAACTTGACTATTGTGGACATTGCTGCTATAAACATTTGGGTGCACGTGCCCCTTCGGATCACTACGTTTGTATCTTTAGGGTAAATACCAAGTAGTGCAATTGCTGGGTCATAAGGTAGCTCTATTTTCAATTTTTTGAGGAACCCCCATGCTGTTTTCCAGAGTGGTTGCACCAGCTTGCATTCCCACCAACAGTGTAGGAGGGTTCCCCTTTCTCCACATCCTTGCCAGCATCTGTCATTTCCTGACTTGTTCATTTTAGCCATTCTGACTGGTGTGAGGTGGTATCTCATTGTGGTTTTGATTTGTATTTCCCTGATGCCCAGTGATGTGGAACACTTTTTCATGTGTCTGTTGGCCATCTGGATGTCTTCTTGGCAGAAGTGTCTGTTCATGTCCTCTGCCCATTTCTTGATTGGATTATTTGTTCTTTGGGTGTTGAGTTTGCTAAGCTCTTTATAGATTTTGTATATTAGACCTTTATCTGATATGTCATTTGCAAATATCTTCTCCCATTCTGTCAGTTGTCTTTTGGTTTTGTTGACTGTTTCCTTTGCTGTGCAAAAGCTTTTGATCTTGATGAAGTCCCAATAGTTCATTTTTTCCCTTGCTCCCTTGCCTTTGGCATTGTTCCTAGGAAGAGGTTGCTGTGGCTGAGGTCGAAGAGGTTGCTGCCTGTGTTCTCCTCAAGGATTTTGATGGATTCCTTTCTCACATTGAGGTTCATCATCCATTTTGAGTCTATTTTTGTGTGTGGTGTAAGGAAATGGTCCAATTTCATTTTTCTGCATGTGGATTTCCAATTTTCCCTACACCATTTGTTGAAAAGGCTGTCTTTTTTCCATTGGATATTCTTTCCTACTTTGTCAAAGATTAGTTGACCATAGAGTTGAGGTTCTATTTCTGGGCTCCCTATTCTGTTCCATCGATCTATGTGTCTGTCTTTGTGCCAGTACCATACTGCCTTGATGATGACAGCTTGGTAATAGAGCTTGAAGTCTGGAATTGTGATGCCACCAACTCTGGCTTTCTTTTTCAATATTCTTTTGGCTATTCGAGGTCTTTTCTGGTTCCATATAAATTTTAGGATTATTTTTTCCATTTCTTTGAAATAATTGGATGGGATTTTGATAGGCATTGCATTAAATGTGTAGATAGCTTTAGGTAGCGTAGACATTTTCACAATATTTATTCTTCCAATCCATGAGCATGGAATATTTTTCCATTTCTTTGTGTCTTCCTCAATTTCTTCCATGTGTACTTTATAGTTCTCTGAGTATAGATTCTTTGCCTCTTTGGTTAGGTTTATTCCTAGGTATCTTATGGTTTTGGGTGTAATTGTAAATGGGATTGACTCCTTAATTTCTTCTCTTTCTTCTGTGCTGTTGTTGGTGTAAAGAAATACAACTGATTTCTGTGCATTGATTTTATATCCTGACACTTTACTGAATTCCTGCACAAGTTCTAGCAGTTTTGGAGTGGAGCCTTTTGGGTTTTCCACATATAGTATCATATCATCTGCAAAGAGTGATAGTTTGACTTCTTCTTTGCCGATTTGGATGCCTTTAATTTCTTTTTGTTGTCTGATTGTTGAGGCTAGGACTTCTAGTACTATGTTGAATAGCAGTGGTGATAACAGACATCCCTGCTGTGTTCCTGACCTTAGCAGAAAAGCTCTCAGTTTTTCTTCATTGAGAATGATATTTGCGGTGGGTTTTTCATAGATGGCTTTGATAATATTGAGGTATATGCCTTCTATCCCTACACTTTGAAGAGTTTTGATCATGAAGTGATGCTGTACTTTGTGAAATGCTTTTTCAGCATCTATTGAGAGTATCATATGGTTCTTGTTCTTTCTTTTGTTAATGTATTGTATCACATTGATTGATTTGCAGATGTTCAATGAACCTTGCTGCCCTGGAATAAATCCCACTTGGTCGTGGTGAATAATCCTTTTAATGTACTGTTGGATCCTATTGGCTAGTATCTTGGTGAGAATTTTCGCATCTGTGTTCATCAAGGATATTGGTCTGTAATTTTCTTTTTTTGATGGGATCCTTATCTGGTTTTGGGATTAAGGTGATGCTGGCCTCATAAAATGAGTTTGGAAGTTTTCCTTCCATTTCTCTTTTTTGGAACAGTTTCAGGAGAATAGGAATTAATTCTTCTTTAAATGTTTGGTAGAATTCCCCTGGGAAGCCATCTGGCCCTGGGCTTTTGTTTGTTTGGAGATTTTTGATGACTGTTTCAATTTCCTTACTGGTTATGTGTCTGTTCAGGTTTTCTATTTCTTCCTGGTTCAGTTGTGGTAGTTTATATGTCTCTAGGAAAGCATCCATTTCTTCCAGATTGTCGAATTTGTTGGCATAGAGTTGCTCATAATATGTTCTTATGATTGTTTGTATTTCTTTGGTGTTGGTTGTGATCTCTCCCCTTTCATTCACGTTTATTTATTTGGATCCTTTCTCTTTTCTTTTTGATAAGTCTGGTCAGGGGTTTATCAATCTTACTAATTCTTTCAAAGAACCAGCTCCTAGTTTCATTGATTTGTTCTATTGGTTTTTTGTTTTGTTTTGTTTTGTTTTGTTTTGTTTTTGGTTTCTATTTCATTGATTTCTGCTTTGATCTTTATTATTTCTCTTCTCCTGCTGGGTTTAGGCTTTCTTTGCTGTTCTTTCTTGAGCTCGTTTAGGTGTAGGGTTATGTTGTGTATTTGAGACCTTTCTTGTTTCTTGAGATAGGCTTGTATCGCTATATATTTTCCTCTCAGGACTGCCTTTGCTGTGTCCACAGATTTTGGACCATTGTGTTTTCATTATCATTTGTTTCCATGATATTTTTCAATTTTTCTTTAATTCCCTGGTTGACCCATTCAGTCTTTAGAAGGATGCTGTTGAGTCTCCATGTATTTGTGCTCTTTCCAAATTTCCTCTTGTGATGGAGTTCTAGCTTCAGAGCATTGTGGTCTGAAAATATGCAGGGAATGATCCCAATCTTTTGATACTGGTTGAGACCTGATTTATGACCCAGGATGTGATCTATTCTGGTGAATGTTCCATGGGCACTAGAGAAGAATGTGTATTCTGTTGCTTTGGGATGGAATGTTCTGAATATATCTGTGATATCCATCGGCTTCAGTGTGTCATTTAAGACCTGATTTACGTATATTTTTATGGATATATTCATGTCAGTTAAAAAAAAAGTAAATTGGTTAAATATGTACTAGATGATTGATTAAATAATGTGACATCTATATGTTTTAATATTGCACAGGCATTTAAATAATGTATTCATATGCTACTTAATGATGTGGAAGTAATGAAAATTAAAAACTAAACTGTATATATATTTTTTTTAATTTTTTAAAAAGATTTTATTTATTTATTTGTCAGAGAGAGTGAGCACAGGCAGACAGAGAGACAGAGTGGCAGGCAGAGGCATAGGGAGAAGCAGGCTCCCAGCTGAGCAAGGAGCCAATGCAGGACTTGATCCCAGGACGCTGGAATCATGACCTGAGCCGAAGGCAGCCGCTTAACCAACTGACCCACCCAGGAGTTTCTAAGCTGTATATTTAGAAAATCACATTTATTATAAAGCACACATAAAAGAAAAAAATAAAATAGAAAGATTTTTTTCTATTTTAGGGGTGATAAGGTCTTTGAAGCTTTTATTTCTTCTTCATTCTTCCTTTTGATTCTTTTCTTTTTTTTCCTATCATGAACACGCATGATAGAACCATGAACCATGATAGAACATGAACCAGGACAAATTTCCTTAAAAGCTTTTTCATTTTAATTTCTGTATCAGTTTTTGTTCTTTGAAAATATCATCAGAAAACTAATTTTGAGTGTTACATTTAGTGAGTGGAGAGAGGGTGTGAAATTTTGTGCACATTAAAATACTAGCCTGATATGACTTGCCTAAATTTAAGGGTGTCACATTTGATAAAATGTTAGCAGTAAAAAGAACATTAGAGATGCCCTAATTAAACCTCCATCTTTAGCAATAAGTGGCTATGCACTATTTCCACATTAAGCTTTCCATGAAAATGTGTTTCAAATTTGGCATGTACTTGTACTTGTTTGGAAAACAAGAACTGGGATGCAGAAAATAATACAACTAATGGGCCAAGATTCTCTACTCCAATAAGCATTTACATTTTAAAATGTGTCAGTAAGCTGAATATTTATTAGACATGAAAACCTTATGTACTGACTATTCATGACAGTTTGACAAGAGTTTCTGAGTGAAAAGTGAGGTTTTTTTATAAATAAAAAGTTAAATTATAGAAAAATAAAATAAATAGCATTTTCCCATTGGGTTATTAAAGTTTTATTTTGCTTCATTATGTTTTTCTTTTTCAGCTATTTACTACTAAGGTGCTTTTTTCCCAGGTTCATAGCTAACATATTTATAGCCTTTGTATTTAGATTGAGAACATATGATTGAAAATGAATTATTGGCTACCAGGCCCACCTATAAACACTCTAGCAATTCATCATATTTTAGGTCACATTTAAAGATTATACGGTTACTAGATGCAAGGATGTTAAATCCCTAAATCACTTTTTAAAAAAGATTTTATTTATTTTCTCTCTCCTCCAGAGGAGCAGAGGGAGAGGAACAAACAGACTCCACACTGAGCACAGAGTCCAAAGCAGGGATCAATCTCATGGATCATGACCTCAGCCAAAATCAAGAGTCACTTAACCAACTGAGCCAGCCACATGCCCCCCTAAATCCATTTTGTATGAGAACTTTTAAGGAAAGTTACACAATTATGAACATTCTCATTCACTTTGCATGAGTGAGAATAGCACAAAGTTTTGTAATTAATTTGTAGCAGCTAGCATTAATTACACAGCCTAATAAATAAAAACCTAGCACCTCAAAATTTGGTGCTGAAGTAACAAAAATGACAATATATGATATTAGTTAAGTTGCTGGGCAGCAAATAGTTTGCCAAGTTTTTAAAAGAATTATACTGCCAAATAGTCACACAAGTCCATATTAAGAAGTCTTTGGCTCTGTAATTTTTATTTTTTAGATTTTATTTATTTATTTGAGAGAGAGAGAGAGTGAGAGTGCAAGCAGGAGGAGCAGCAGAGGGAGAGGGAGAAGCAGGCTCCCACTGAGCACAATGTGGGGCTCGATCCCAGGACCCTGGGATTATGACCCGAGTTGAAGGAAGATGCTTAACTGACTGAGCCAACCAGGAGTCCATTTGACTCTGTAATTCTTGAAAAACAAAACAAAACAAGAAAAATACAAAACTTTGGACACCCATATTTCCATGAACATGACATGAGTTCTGTAAATTAAATAACCAAGAAAGACCTATTCTTCAGTACCCACTTTACAGATGGCCAAGGAGAATATGATGTAGTCCTTACTGAATTTGTTTTTCTTAACAAGGAGTTCTTCTCAGTGAATATAATCAGCCTAAAGTGAGAACCTTTCTTTTTTACTCTGGGAAGTAGGACTTTACAATATCTGCTTAGCTGGATTCCATAAATACCATGAATTAAAAATTTCTACATGTCTTCTATTCTCCCATTTTCCAAACAGAAGTTATTGAGATTACCTTGTCTGTCTGTAAGTATGTGTATTTGGACTATCAGAAGGCATAAAAATGATTTTTTTTAAGAATTTTCAGATTTCAGAATCATGGTTCTCAAATTGTATATATATCTGTATATATACAGATATATATACATATATATACATATATATACAGATCTATATATATAGATATATCTGTATATACAGATATACATCTAGATAGATAGATAGATCTATCTAGATAGATATATCTGTATATATAGATCTGATAAAGACAACTGTGATCATCTGAAGATCCTAGAACATAAGCCAGATGACTGGATGAGACTGAAGGTTATTCGTTTGAGGACATTGAGAATATGGGAGATAGTCTGAAAGGAATATTTGGTGATCAGAAGATTATAGTCTATAAAGAAGATATTGATATATACTTATTAAGCCATTTCCACTTTCTCCTGGATGCATAGCTAACACTACATTTTTCAGTCTCCATTTTAACTAGTTTGAGATCATATGACTAACTTTTGTCACTGAAACCTCCTGCCTGATCTTCCACTCTTACTTACTTCTTTAAGATGAATATAGAAGCATTATAAGATAGTAGGGGCCTGTTGTCACTGCTTGTAGGAAACCACTCAGGAAGAGATGAACAACAGATACACTTCACTTGCATTCGGTCACTACGACTTCTGGATTTTTGGTGGTGGTGTTGATACATGTTTTAGCATGAATGACCCTGACTACAGAGGAACTAACTTTTTAGCAAAAATAATTCCATTTTATAACCAAAAATTAAAATATCGTTTTAAAAGAAAAAGAACACAGCCTATTTTAGATATACAAAGAGGTTAAAATTGGTTTTTCCCCCCAAAGACATAGCATTTATAATTTTTCAAAGTCTGTCATTTAAACAGAAAGAAAACAACTCCTACCACCTTTTTAGTGAAGATGTCAGGAGAGCTATTCCATTTGGCAAACACTGATTTTCTCTGGGGCCTATTTTTACCCACGATTCAAGGAACACAAAATTTGTGGATTTTGGACATGTGATTATAGGTGACTGTCTAGAAATAATTAATGATAACTTCTGAAGAAGCTGTCATAGGTACATATGATGTCCTTAAGTTAATAACAGCTTCTATTGCTTGCATTGTTTTCCACAAAGGTGGCTGTTCCATTCTATTTGACCTTAATTGGTATAATTGATAACAGTTAGAGCTTTGTGTGCCATTTTAATCATGTAGGTACAGCTTTCCTGACAGAAGACAACGAGATAGCTGCTATGTGTTATCTAGCGTCAGAGTGGAGACAGAAAGGTAGAATAAATAAATGTTTGTTATTTAACCTGAGAACTGGATACTTGTATATCATCACTGGCAATTTATTAATGGTTTCAAAGAATTTATGCTAATCTCTAAACAATCAAAGAAAGCTACTTGTTGTGCAATTTAACATAAAGGAAAAGGGAAAATTATTTGGATATAGGTTAGAGACATACACAAGTGATCCAAGAAGAACAGCATGTTTGAAAATGTCCTAAACATTGGTGTAACCCCTAATAAACAAGATTTTTATGACAGACAAGCTGCTGAACTCTTATTATTTGAAGACATGATATTTAGTTGGAAGTAAAAACTGAAAATCATCTTGTTATAAATGTGATTGTAGATATTCCTTGATCTACATGGGTTATATCCTGATAAACACACTATGATTTGAAAATATTGTAAATAAAAAATTCATTTCTTCCACCTAACCCGCTGAACATCATAGGTTAGCCTAGCCTACCTTAAATGTGCTCAGAACATTTATATTAGCCTCCAGCTGGGCAAAGTTCTAACACAAAGCTTGTTTTATAATAAAGTGTTGAATACCTCATGTCATTTATTAAATATGTACTGACAGTGAAAGACAGAGTGAATGTATGGATACAGAATGATTGTAAATGTATTGGTTCTTTGCCCTCAGGTTCTCACCAC
>RCUC01099894.1:0-25976 GCA_003697995.1 Taxidea taxus jeffersonii | reverse complement strand
TGCTATGGCAACTGAAATGTGTCAGAGATCTGAACTCCTTCTATCTTGTTGCTCTGCCACCATTAGGATGTTGCCCTCATACATGTGGTCTGAGATGACTTACTGCCATGTCTGTGATCCAGCCAGCAGGAAGGGAGAAGTGGGGGAAGGAAAGGGGAAAAGGAAAAGCAGATTCCTTCCCTTTAAGGGTACCAGCCAGGAATTACACAGGAAATTCTTACTCACATCCCATTGGCTAGAATTTAGTCATATGATGACATCTAGTTGCAAAGGAGGTTGGGAAATGCAAGCTATATTCTGGCCAGGATGTAGGTAACTAAAAATTAAGGTTTGTTTTGACTATAGAAAGGGGACAGAATGGGGCACCTGGGTGGCTCAGTGGTTAGGCCTCTGCCTTCAGGTCAGGTCATGATCTCAGGGTCCTGGGATCGAGCCCTGAATCGGGCTCTCTGCTCAGTAGGGAGCCTGCTCCCCCCCCCCACCTGCCTCTCTGCCTACTTGTGATCTCTGTCTGTAAAATAAATAAGTAAAATCTTTAAAAAAAAAAAAGAAAGAAAGAAAGGGGGCAGAATGGATATTATGGGACAACTAGCTGCCTTTGTCACCATTTTCCTCCTGTCTTTCCCTTTAATGCATGTATGCATGTGAGGATAGTCTTGGCATACCCCTGCCCCAGTCCCACAGAAAGAAATCCAGGAAAAAAGGAGTGACTGGAACAGGTGGCTTCGTTGCCAATTTAAAAGAACAGATTTTTAAAAATCTAACCCAGAGTTGGAAGGTGGATAAGTGCTCTTTGAGGACAGTAAACTAAAGTAATATTACCAGGAACTATATGATTATCTTGTCTAAACTTGAGGTTTTTCAGCAAGAGACTAGTTTTAGCAGTGAAAGGTATGAGTATTGTTTGGTTTAGATGCCCAGAGCGAGGCCAAGAGTCATTAGTAGTGGGAGTGGGAACTCCCATCCCTTTTATCTTGGGACTCTCTAGTTTAAGTCTTTTCACCAACAGGAGAAATGGCAGCCTAGACTATGCCTTTGACTTCTAACAGGTTCCAGAAGCCAGACCATTACAAGACACAAAAGAGGATATGAGACTTTGTGAATTCTGAGAGAAGCACAGGGTGTTGCAGAAAATAGGCTGGGGTGAGTAAGCCAGGACTTAGTTTGGGAAGAAAGAGTATGGAGAGAGAGAATAAAGCAAAAGAAGAGGAAGCATGAGGACAAGACAGAGCATCTGTGGGGAGCACAATCTAGAGCCTGACACGAAATATCCTGAGGTCTGGGCACTGAGTGCCTCCCCACCACCACCCCCGCCCCATTTTGGTGGGAAGGGGATGGAGCCAGTCTGGGAGCACAGTGGTTGATTTTTCTATACCCCTGATTCAGGGAAGTTTTAATGTATCCTTCAAGCTCTGAGTGAACTTTAAACTTTCCTTGGAAGTTGCATGTGATTGCTTTGGAGGGGGGCAGAAATGTGGTATCTGGAACAGGGTGAAAAAGAATCCCTCCTCTTTAGTTAGGCACTCTTTTCATGGATCACAGGGTGACTAGGAATTCCACTCATGACAATACAACTGGAGGGGCAGAATGACAGAACTCCTCCTGCCCTCACCCAGGACACAGATGGAGACATGGCTGTACTCTACTGTATGTCCATCATGCATGATACATATGTATATAGGTGTCTGTATGCCCCACGCCCACTTCTAGATTTTAAAGCCCCTAAGAATTGGTGTTTTATGCATCCATCTCTGCATTCTTGAAGGAGCAAGTACCAGTGTTCTGTATGTGTTGCTTTCCTGAATAAGAGAAATCACCTAACTTGCAATTTCTTAAAAACAAGCAAACAAAAAACATCTATTAAGCACCCACTGAGTACCAGGAACTAGACATATAGAATACAAAGATGAAAATTCATAGTCCATGCTTTAAAAGCTTTTAGCCTAGGAGGGAGGTGGACACTGAAGTGGACAGCTGTTGTTTTTTGGCTTCCAGCCCTTAACCCCAACTTCCTCTTAGCACATCACTCCCTTGTTTGGGAAATCCCCCATACTGTTTTTGAGATAGTCAGTACACTCTCACACCACAGAAGCCAATGTTGCTAGCTGCCCCTCTCCCTCTCCCTTTTCCATTCCTTTTGCAACCCCAGGATGAGCTATGACTAGGCCCAGCCAATCAGATGCTCTCCCAGGACACTGGAATCTTGACGGTGTTATAAAAACCTTGAGTATGGCTAAAGGCTCTAGTCATCACAACGTTAGTGGCAGATCCTCTGGTTCTTGCCTATTTTCTAGCCCTTTCTTTGATCTTGAGAACCCCCTAATATTGATCCAGTAATTTTATTTCTTTCCCTTAAGATTTGCAGAGTGGTTGATTTGGTTTTTGTGGCCAACAACCAAATCCCTTGCTGATGCAGAAGTGCTAATCTTTTGGATACAAAGATGGGAAACTATCCAAACCATCTCATGTAAGTGGAGACTTTATAGTAGGAATGCAGAGAGCAACATGGGAAGTGGAGGTACCTAAATTTAAGACCGATGCTATGACAGAAGAATGCTTCATGAAGCATGACCTTAAAGGATAGTTCTGGGTCTCACCAAAGACTATAATCCCTGGTCCAAAATCTTATGGAACTTATATTCCAGCTTAAAAAAAAAAGCAATAGGGGCACCTGGGTGGCTCAGTGGGTTAAAGCCTCTGCCTTCGGCTCAGGTCATGATCCCAGGGTCCTGGGATCGAGCCCCACATTGGGCTCTCTGCTCAGTGGGGAGCCTGATTCCTCCTCTCTCTCTGCCTGCTTGTCATCTCTCTCTCTCTGTCAAATAAATAAATAAAATCTTTAAAAAAAAAAAAGCAATAGTAAACCGATGAACAAAATATTTCAGTTTATAATAAAAATTACAAAGGAATGAAGAAGACCTGTTTACTAGAGACCCAAAATAATTCTAGAACCCTCAACCCACTGAGCTGCTATTGACATAACTACTATCATCAGCTTCTTTCACTTCCATCACCAAGTGACTTCAGGGCTCCCTATAACATATCTTTTCTCTACCTTATAATTCCTGCTTAGTTAGATAGTTAGTTAGTTTCCGATGCCTTATCATTTAAACTTTTACATTATCACTTCTCCAGTGTCACAGGTTGAATCCCCTGGGAAGCAGACCCTGAGATGGTGATTAAAAGGCCAGAGGTTTACTAGAGGTAGTAAGAGGTTTACTACCTCTTTAAAACTAGAGGTTTACTAGGTTTACTAGTGCTCTTGGGCTTCCCACCCATGGAAAGAGAACAAAACTGGTAGAAATAAATAGGGAGAGAAGTTGAGCTTCAGTGCTGTCTTGACTTGCATGCTACTCATTTGCTGGGAGCTTTCCAGATTTTTGCCTCTGTCCCAGAGACCTCTCCACCCCAGGCAAACTGGGACAGATGGTCAACCTAGTACTGACAAAAGCCTCAGCCAACTACACAGGTCACTCTGAAGCTGAGATGACACTCAATTTTCCCAAGCAGCCATTGGAAGTGGGCTTCCCTGAGAAGGATACATGCTTAGGTGGGGAGAGGGGATATCTTCAATAGAGACAATCCCCCAAAAAAGCTAACAACTGAGGGTTGTCTGCTGGCAGCGACCTCAGCAGCAGGGGGAATAGATCCTTTATTCCTGAATGGGATCTGGGCAGCACATCATAGCAACCACCACATCAGGTTCTCTGCACATCCTGACCTTTCAGCTTCAGTTACCATTGCTCATTGTTAGAGTCTCTCCCATTCAAATCCCTGACTATGAGAATCTGATTTAACCTGGCCCACATCACCTTCTAGGGATTGGTTCCCCTTGTCCATTCAGCTGCGGTTGGAAGCAGGATTGTATGGTAGAAACATGTCCCTTTAGACTGACCACTTTGACAAGGTCTGTGGACAAAGCTAGAAGAAATCTTTTTTTTTTTTAAGATTTTTTTTTTTTTAATTTGTCGGAGAGAGAGAGAGAGAGCAAGCACAGGCAGACAGAGTGGCAGGCAGAGGCAGAGGGAGAAGCAGGCTCCCTGCTGAGCAAGGAGCCCGATGTGGGACTCGATCCCAGGACGCTGGGATCATGACCTGAGCCGAAGGCAGCTGCTCAACCAACTGAGCCACCCAGGCGTCCCAAAGCTAGAAGAAATCTTGTTGGTGAGCATCTCCACTGGCATGACCATATAGCAGCAAAAGTTATAATGTGCTGTAGTGGATGGAGGTTGTAAGATAAAAACATATAAGATGGAGTATTTGGGGCACCTGGGTGGCTCAGTGGGTTAAGCCTCTGCCTTCGGCTCAGGTCATGGTCTCAGGGTCCTGAGATCGAGCCCTGTATCGGGCTCCCTGCTCTGCGTGGAGCCTGCTCCCCCCTCTCTCTCTGCCTGCCTCTCTGCCTACTTGTGATCTCTCTCTCTGTGTCAAATGAATAAATAAAATATTAAAAAAAAAAAAGATGGAGTATTTAAGTGTATAGTGGATGGGATACATACACAGTTTGTGTACTGTCCAAAATACCTAGCTCTGCTTAATAGAGCCCAGAAATTTTGCCCACATATTTGAATTAGGACTTGAAGAATGAGCTAGGACTATATCCAGCATGGAGAAAGAAGAAGATATTCCAAGCATAGAAAAATCATAATTGTAAAGGCACAGAGGTGTGAGAGAAATTGGAGCGACCCTGAAGGGGTTGGCCTTTCAGCCACCCCTGTACTCACTGCCTCTTAACCAGTGCCTGAGAGGCATTTTTGGCAGCTGCTCAGAGGGAAACATGCCACCCATTGAATCATCTGGGGCACTCCCTGTTCCCACCTTCCATGAGCTGGTGCCAATGGGGTTCTCTGGGCTAAATCACGCCCCACCCTGATCCTGTTTGACTTGTATGCTCTGCCAGGATTCCCACAGGGGTGGCCTCACCTGAGGCTCCTGCTGCCCTTCGAACTACTGCAGCAGATAGGTCAATGCAAACATTGGTCCCTTCTCGTATTTTCAGGCTTCCACTGATGTAAACTAGGCCTTGGAAAGTAGGGGCAGCAGATTGCTTTGGTTGCCAACTTGGCTCTGGTAGGCAGCACTGTTTTCCCCATTACAATGCTAATAATGGAAGGGTTCCCAGGAGAGGTGTAGATGTTCCCATCTACGGTTTCCAGAGGCGCTAAAGTTCGCTGACTTCTAAAGCATCACATAGGTACAACAATGAGAAGACATCTACAACAATGAAAAAGACATCACCATCAGCAAGTTTGCAAGATAATAGTAATAGCTAACACTTATTGAGTACTTACTATGTGCCAAACAGTAGTTTATAGAAATTAATCCATACAATCATCATAAAAGCCCTATAAGGTAAACACTACTATTATCCCCATTTCTCAAACAAGGAAATAGAGACTCAGAGAGGTGAAGTAACTCTAGTATTACACATCTTGTAAGTGGATTTGAGCCTAGGCATTCCCTCCATTTCAATACTCCATTAGCCCATGTCTGATGATTTAACTGACATCTTATAAGGTGGTGTCTGAGAATGCTCTACAATATGTTAACACAAGTTCTTTCAGTTGAGACGTTCGGTCTCAGTTCAGTTTCATATTAATCCAATGAGGAAATCAAGGAGAGTGTTGTCGTTCTATTTTGCAAATGAGGAAATGGAGGCTCAGAGAAAATGAAGTGAATTAATAACCAGTGAATGGCTGGATTGGACCTCAGATAAGTGTTTTCCTTCTCAGTCTACCCCATTGTAAGTCATGTCGAGGGGTCCTGAAAATATTTGTATCCAAAAATATGTAATGACATATGTACCCTAAAAGAACCTCAGAATAGTTACACATGGGTTTCATGTTTATGTTTAATATAGTGGGCATTTTCTAAAATATAAACATTACATGAGAGGGGAGTCAATTTTCTGTGGAAAGAGGTCTACATTGGAAGTCAGGATTATTGTCTGGATTATGGTGGTTTTTTTTTTTTTTTTTTTCATCATGAATGCCAGTGACCTTGACTAACTAACCTTTTGGGACCCCGTTTTTCTCTTCTGAAAAACCAGCAGGTTGGGTTTTTATGAACTAACTGGCCCTTCCAACTTTTAGAAATATCTTGATGGTATTATAAGACTGGGCTACCTAGAAATACTCAAATCAACTTAGTCTCAAAGTGGAGCTGTTGACAAACCAGCATCTGTGTAGTGAAAACCAGCCCATTCATTCACAGAGGCTCCCTACCTGGCCTCCACATGTTCTGACTGGATGGAGTGTTTCTACTTGGGCACCACATAATTTTTCTTTCTTTAACACCAGAACAGAGGAATTATTTTAAAACAATTGAAAAAATCTACAGGTTTAAAATAATTTTTTTTAGGTTTTATTTATTTAAGTACTATCTATACCCAACATGGGGCTCAAACTCACCACCCTAAGATCAAGAATTGGAGGTACCTCTCAGGTTTAGAAAGTTAAAATAAATCTACACTTACTCTTTCTTGAACAAGTAGGTAAGTTAAGCCCTACGTATTTTATCTCAATAGAACACAGGGGTTGGGTGCTTGCTGCCCATCTTTCTTCTAGGGAATGGTTAAGTCTAACTACAAGTATTTAGAGGTGGGGTCTCCCTGCTGGTCTATTTTTGTGTTTTCCTCCTATTTGGACTACATATTTGTCCACGTGGGTTTGTCAACTTCTTTTATTGGTAGTAACATCTCCAAAGTTCTAGAAGCATGCTGTTCCTCAGGTCTCCCTTGCCTGGAATCAATCCTTAGTTTTCAAGCTTACCATCTCTGCTGCTATTTCTGTTTTTCTTTTCACCAGTTTTACCTCTGTATTTTCATATTCATGTATCCTGTCCTACTCACCACAATAGATCAGCGTTTCTTAAACTTGAATGATGTACTACGCCTCTTATCAGAAGAAAAATATTCTTGTGACTTCCCTGCCACCACCACTCTGCTAGGATTGACTTATTTTTCTTTTTACATTACCTGAACATGTGAAAATATAAAAATAGGTTTTAAAAAGTCCCTAGTTTTACAGCTTTCATATGATGTATAAGACCCAGGCAATTTTATAAATGAGGTACAAACACCACCACAAAATCTTAACGAAGAGAATTATTTTACTGTTAATTTAATTCTCAATTGCTGCAATTAAATTTCTGCACAGAATGTGACTGTGGCATGGGCTGCCATGGCCTGGACTCTTTGGGGTTTGGCATGCCTGTGCCTTCATGTCCCATGTGAGAACTCAATTCTCCTGTCCTTTTCTGCCATCCAAATCACTGTCAAGTCTTCATTTGCCCCACACGCTGACAGGTCCTTGCTTATCATAAACAAATATTTTACATATTTTAAATAAAAGTTGTATATTTTGAGATGTACATTATATTAATTTGATATACACACATACACACACAGAATGAAATGACTACAGTTAAGCTAATTAACATATCTTCTCTTTACATACCTATCATTTTTGTGTGTGATGAGAACTTCTGAAATCTACTCTCTAAGCAAATTTTCAGTCTTCAATGCATTATTACTTTTTTTAAGTTAGCTTTATGCCCAACATGAGGCTTGAACTCATGACCCCAAGATCAAGAGTTGCATGCTCTATCAACTAAGCCAGCCAGGTCCCTCAATGCATTATTATTAACAATAGTCATCATGCTGGGCAGTATAGCTCTAGACTTATTCATCCTACATAACTTTAACTTTGTACTCCTTGACCAACATTTCCACACTTCCCCCACCTGCCCAACCTTGATAACCACCATTCTCTTTGCTCCTATGTACTGACTTTCTTAGATTTTGTATATAAGTGAGATCATGCAGGTTTTCTTCTTTCTGTGCGTGGCTCATTTCACTTAGTATAATGTCCTCTGTTCCTCCAACTGGTTGCAAACGGCAGTATCTCCTTTTTTAACGATGAATAACTTTCCATTGTGTATGTGTGTGTGTGTATATATATCACCATGTCTTTATCCATTTATCCATCAATGGAATTTTAAGTTGTTCCCATATCTTACCTATTGTGAATAATGCTGCAATGATTATGGGAGCACAGGTATCTCTCTGTAGAACTAATTTCACTTCCCTTAAGTTTATACTCAGAAGAGGATTTCTTGGGTCATACAGTAGTTCTATTTTTAGCTTTCTGAGAAACCTTCATATTGTTTTCCATAATGGCTCTACCAATTTATATTCCCACCAAACATACAAAGGCTCCTTTTTCTCCATATCCTCACCCATATTTGTTATATATTTTTTTAAGATAACCATTCTAACAGGTGTGAGGTGATATCTCATTGTGGTTTTGATTTGCATTTCTCTGATGATCAGTGATATTGAACACATTGTCATATAACTGCTGGCCAGTTGCATGTCTTCTTTGGGAAAAGTGTTTATTCAGGGCCTTTGCCCATTTTTAAATCAGGTTGTTTGGGTTTTGTTTGTTTAGCTTTGGCTGTTGAGCTATATTAGTTCCTTATGTAATTTGGATATTAACTCCTTATAAGACACATGGTTTGCAAATATTTTCTGCCAATTTGTAGGTTGCCTATTAATTATGTTGATTTTTTTTTTTTTTTTCGTGGAGAAGCTTTTTGGTTTAGTGTGATCCCACCTGTTTATTTTTGGTTTTGGTCTCCAAGCTTTTGGTGTCCTATTTTTAAAAGCATTGTGAAGGTCAAAGCCAAAGAGCTTTTTCCCTGTGTTTTCTTCTAGGAGTTATACAGTTCAAGTCTAGGCTTTAATCCATTTTGAATTGATTTTTACATATGGCTTAAGACAAGGATCCAGTTTCATTCTTCTGCATGTGAATATCCTGTTTTCCCAGAGCCATTATGTATTCCTGGTACCCTTGTCAAAAATTAGTTGAATGTATATGCTTGGATTTATTTCTGGGCTATTATTCTGTTCATTGGTCTCTGTGTCCATTTTTATATCAGTACTCTACTATATCATTTACATATCAAAACCTCTCTGTTCTTGTTTTCTTTTCTCATTAGCCTGCGATAACACAGAGTTAGTGCCATTGTAATAGACACAAATATAGAGGATGGAAGCGTGGCATTACTAAGTTACTAGCTTATAAGGTGTTTTCAGTGTTTTTCAAACTGGGTCACAACCTAATATTGGGTCGATTTAGTGTGTTAAAAACAAGCATTTAAAAAAAAGATATAGAAAAGAGAAAATGTCAAAATGTGTCATATGGTATCAGAATACATATTATAGGGACACCTGGGTGGCTCAGTTGGTTAAGCGGCTGCCTTCGGCTCAGGTCATGATTCCAGCATCCTGGGATCAAGTCCCGCATCGGGCTCCTTGCTTGGCGGGGAGCCTGCTTCCTCCTCTCTCTCTGCCTGCCACTCTGTCTGCCTGTGCTCACTCTTTCTGAAAAATAAATAAATAAAATCTTAAAAAAAAAAAGAATACATATTGTATACAGAAAATTGTTTCATACATGTGCACAGAGATGACCAATCCAAAGACGTGCAGGTGTACCCCGTGTGGAGCAGGGCCCCACAAGCCCATTAGAGTAGACTGCATACTGGTCCCCAACAATAGTGGGTCCTGATCCCTGGAACCTTGAAGTATTACTTTATAAGGAAAAAGAGTCTTTGCAGATGTGATTAAATTATATTTCCCTATTCCCTTGAGAGGGATAGAGGGTTATCTGTGTGGGCCACACTGTGTAATCAACAGGTGTTCTTATAAGAGAAAACCAGAGGGAGATCTGACATATAGAAGCACATTCTGTAATACCCTGATTTTGACCCAATGACACTGATTTCAGACTTCTGGCATCCAGAAGTGAGAGAATAAATGTCTGGTGTTTAAACCAGGTTTGTGGCCATTTGTTATGGCAGTCTCAGGAACCTGCACTCTCCCTCTTCTCACCTCCACTGGTTGTTGCATCCTGGGTCGGGAAGGATCCCAGAGGAGGAACCAACACAACATAGAGGTAGGTGGTGGTGGTGACACTTAAAAGGTTCAGAGCTATTTACCAAGTGGCTTGGAATGTTCCCATTATTTTCATAACTGGTGCAGCTTCAATGGCCTAGACAGGCTACCCCTGCTCTGTTTATGGGAGTGTGAATATCAGGGTATAAAAACCAAGTCATCATGTAAAATGGATTCTTTCTGTGAGTGGATGACAAAAAATAATAAATAAATAAATATAAATATGTGTATGTTGTGTGTATGTGTGTGTGTGTATCCGAAGACCCAGAACCCAGATTATGTTTAGACTGACTATTTTTTTTTGGATGTCATCAGTATGAAAACACAAAATTCAAATATCCTCAAAAAGAATCTGTGGACTCCCAAGATTCATCTGCAGACACTCAAAGACCCTTGGACCCCAGATTGAGAAATAGTAAAGTCAACTTCTCTACAACATCAAATGGAGTATTCATCTATTTCACATATCTTTATACCTTAAGCCTAAATTGTGTGGGCTCATCCACCCCAGGCTGTACACGCCTGCTGTCCCTTCTTAGCCTGCCTTGGCACCTGCTTCTCAACATGGCACTTTCACATGGGCCACCTGCTGCACAGAGCAGGTCTGGGCCCCCTGGAGACCCACTCTTGTCTTTACAGACCTGGAGCCACTCTGACCATCTGCCCTCACCCTGTCCCTCACCTCTCTCTGCCTTGGGGCCTCAGAGTCTTTTTGTTCCAGTGAGTCTCAGACTCTTTGTTATCTGTAGTCCTCAAGGACTGAATTACCTTAGCCCCACAGTCTTAAAAGTAAAGATTTGGGGGCAACATCCTGCTTTAACAACAAAACACTGTCTCTGAGGTATAGCAAGCCTCCTTCTCTAGGGACTACTTTCTGCTTCTCCTCAATTCTCAAACTGCTATCCCCCATCCCCGGCTCTGATGCAAGAAGGGATGGGATTCTTACCTAATGCACAAAATACACTTGCACCCCAAACAGCTCTATCTCTGTGTCCCACCCCATCAGAGGTGGGTTTTACTACTATAATTGTTGGTAATCCTGTCTTCCTTTGTGGCCAAAAACATTTGAGCAATCAGTACATAGAGTTCTAATCCTTGTGGCACCCCTAATCTGCCACCTCCTTCCCACCCCAGGCCACCGCCGAGCTCCAGTTCCACCTGAGGGACACCAGAGGTGCTTGCCCTGAGGCAAAACCTCCCTCTGCATGACCCAGGTGTCCCTCTCTCTGGCCAGACCATTTCCTTATGCATGCACCAACCAACCCTCCAAGTCATGAATGTCCCTGAGCTTATATCACCCCTTATACATTGTTTCCTCTACACCTGACCATCTCGCTTTCACCACAACCTTGGGCATTGGTTGTATTTAAACCACCTCATTTTACAGATGAAAAAAACTGATACTTACAATTTAAGAGACCCATTACTCTGTGTTGTTCAATTAGTGAGAGTCATTGCTGGCTTTGGAGCCCCACCTTTGGGCTCTAGATCCTCTCTACTTTTTATTCCACCATATTGTCTTATCCTTGCTATATAGTAAAACTAAACTGAGGGGCAGGAAGAAGAAGGATTCTCCACATTCTTCCAATAGGAACTGTCAGCCTGAAGTTACACAAAATCTTCCCTACCCTGAAGTTGAGTGAGTTTATACATTATCCTTATCTTTATGGGTAGTAGCATAGATGAACACTTACCTAGTATAGTCTGTGGGTGCCTGGAAAAGTCCCTCCCCTCAGCCTAAGACCTGATAAGGTGGCTAAAATTGGAACTCTACTATTAGAGTCCATTCTTTTGAGTCTTAAAGTCATAGGGTAGCAGAGCTTTGGAATCAGATTTATCAGGATTCAAAACCCACTTCCACAACTTGGCTGTGTAGTCTTAGGCAAGTCTATCCTTTCTATAAGTTTCACCTATATTGTGAATAGGAACTGCTACATAATTTGTGAAGCCCAGTACAAAATGAAAATGTGAGGCCCCCTTGTTCAAAAATTAAGAACTTCAAGATGGTGACAGCAGAATATTAAACCAAGGGTGGGGCCCTTCTAAACATGCCCGTGAAGCCAGCCCTGGGAGCAGACGATTGTATTAAGAGAATTTAGTGTTTAGTATAATGTCTGATTTCTGTGCCTTTGGTTGATGCCTCTCAAGCCAGAAGACCTGTCTGGGGTGTTCCCTGCAAATGCAGGTTCTCAGAACCTTTCTAGTCCATTTGGATGGGGCGGGGGGAGAGGGCAGAAATGAATATTTTAACAAGGATCTCTGGAAAGATCCTTTGGGATCCCTGGTCTACCTGGCACAAAACATCCTCAGCTCAACAAAACTCCCCAGGAGGAAAAGCAACCCAAGCCAGGTGGCAGCTGGCCTCGGGTCTAGCAGCTCTTCTGCAATCAAGTGTCACCATACCACTTCCTGAGGTCAAGAGGATAGGCCTTTGTCTGACACATTCCTCCCTGCATTTCCACCTTGAGATTCCCAACCACTCCTCCTGCTTCATGAATTCTGCCCCTGGGGTACTGTGGGTGTTGGGGAGGCACCTGCTCCCCTCAGCACCCTCAGTGAGCCCCACAGGTAGCCTAGGTTCATGTCTAAGTTGCTCTCAATCACTGGAAGGTGATGGGACTTCTGCCCTGCACCAGGATATAAAAGCAGCCTGGAGTTTAGCAATCCTGATAGCCACCTTGTGGCTAGCAATTTGCATTCCTCACTGCATTTAAACTTTACCACAGAGGCTTTAACCCACTGAGCCACCCAGGCACCCCTAAACTTTACCACAGCCCTCTGCAGGAGACTTCATAATCCCATTTTACAGATGAGGAAGCTGAGGACAATTCACGCACCTAATAGGAAGTGGTGGACACTACAACCCTGCAAGACAGAGAGTGCAAATATTAGCAGTCCTTCTTTTACAGCTGAGGAAACTGAGGGTCAAGTGGGTTAGACAGTTCCCCAAAGTCACACATGCTGCAAGCAGAAGGGCTGAGCTTTGAAGCCAAGTGACCTGACCTCAGGCCCAGGCTCTTGTTGGCTCACTTCTGTGCTTCTCCAAATGCCTTTTCTTCCATCCTTATCTTTGTCTAGTTGGGCTGCTATAACAGAATACTATCTACTGAGTAGCTTATAAAGAATAGAAAGTTATTTCTCAGAGTTCTGAACGCTGGGAAGTCCAAGATGTCGATGCTGACGGATTCAGTGTCTGTTGAAGTCCCAGTTCTTGGTTCATAAATTGTGTCTCTTCCCTGTGTCCTCATATGATGGAAGGGCCAAGGACACTCTCTAGGGTCTCTTTTATAAGAGCACTAATTCCATTCATGAGGGCAGCACCCTCATGCCCTAGTCACTTCTTGAAAACCTCACCTCCATGTACCATCACATTGGGGATTAATTTCAACATGCAAATTTGGGAAGAGGGACACAAACACTCAGAATACAACAGTCCTCTTTGGCAGAAACATTAAGAAAGGGGAGCTGACTTCAGCCATGAAGAGAGAGCCACAAATAGTGAGGGCCTGTGGCCTAACCTTCGTTGACTGCACATGAAGGTTGCCTCAGCCTCTGATGGAGAATCACCTCTAAACTATGGGAACTGAGGAGGTTGGCCACAGGTGTGGTGGGTATCTCTGCTTCAGGGCCAACTGGGCAGCTCTGCTTGAGAAAGCAGGTCAGCTATGGACCCAGCTTCATAATCCAAGACACTGAAAGGATCCCTTCTTTCCCTAAGCACCATACCCTGGCCTCCTGCTCCTCCTCTCTCGTACCAAACAAATGTGTCACCCATACTGCCACCCAGACCTGTCCCTCGGGTCATTCCTTGTTCACTCCCACACCCCCTGCTTCCATACCTGCTGCCATGGTGAGGAAACTGGAGGGCAGTCCCCCTCAAGTGACCCAGAAGCAAGGAGCTGTAGAGGAAAGTAACAAATCCAATTAGCAGTAGACATGGGATGAAAGCAGGATGCTCTCCCAGGGCATGTCTTCTCTCTGGATTGCCACTAGCAGCATTCTGCTCGTGGTCAGGCACGTAAAAATTTTAGATTACTTGGGTAGAAAAGAAATATTAGCCATATTGGGAACTTAGAAACATCATTATCATCATCTTCATCATCATTGTTGGTAACTTTTTTTTAACCATCTCCTTTATGCCAGGTTCTACTATAAGCACTTTTCACATATTCATCTATTCATTGAGCACTGAGCATGTTTAGCTTCATTTGCCTTACCCCAATGAGACTGAGAGTCTGAGACTTTTATTCACTCATTTAATAGATGAGAAAGTTCAAGCTCCCGAATATAAAATCATTTGTTTAAGGTCACACAACCACTAAGCAGTGGACCCCAAACTTAAATCCAAGTGCTTCAGGCCCCAAAGCATATATTCAACTATCCCTGTATCATGTAAACATCTTCAAAAGTCACTTCTAGAACTGGATCAAACTGTTGAAATAATAAGCCTATCTGTTTAGCAGAAGCCTGACAAGTGGAATCAGAAGAAAGGTGGGTTACAGAACTTCTACCTTCAGAGCTCCCATCATTAGATTACCAAGAGGAGGTTTCCCTACCAGAGCAGCTGGGTTGGGTGGGCCGGCTGGCCAACAAAAGCACAGGCTTCTCCCTTCTCCTCTCTTTTTTCACCCTAGTTTGACCTTCAGCAACATCCACAGTTTGAGGGAAATTTCGTCCCCATTACTTTAATGCATGTGTCCTGGCTCATTCTGTCATGGTCTAAGGGATGCCCAGATGGCTAGTAAAATATTATTTTTGGGTGTGTCTAAGGAGATGTTTCTGAAAATGTTTTGCATGAATCAGTAGATGGAGTAAAGATCACTCTCACCAATGCAGGTGAACATCCAATCTATTAAGGACCCGAAGAGAACAAAAAGTGGAGGAAGGGCAAATTCTTTCTCTCTGCTTGAGCTAAGACATACATGTTCTCCTACCCTCAAACATTTGGAGCTCCTGGTTCCTGGCCTTTTGGACTCAGAGCCGTACTTGCACCATCAATCCCTGATTCGCAGGCCCTTGGGCTCAGACTGAATTATAACCCCAGCTTTTCCTGGTTCTCCAGCCTGCACTTGGCAGAAAATGGGACTTCTTGGCCTCCATAATATGTGAGCTAATTCCTAAAACCAGTCAACCAGTCAGCTTTCTACTGGCTCTGTTTCTCTGGAGAGCACTGGGTAACATACACCCTCTCTATTCTAGACTCTTGGTTAGACCCACCCCACAGGGTCTAGTGACCTTTGTGTCTGAACTACCAGTTTATAGACCTTGAACTTTTCTTTACTCTAACCAAATCCATCTTTAGGGATGCAGCTGATGAACTATTCAGTGAGCTCATTCTACTCTGCCAGCTGCTAACTTCCCACCACAGTGTAATGGAGAGAGATAGCATAGGTTGAAGTTCAGATCCTGCCAAGTATGGCCAGTGACCTTGAGCAAGTCACTGTACTTCTCTAAGCCTCCTTGCTTTGTCTATAAAACATAGAAAACCACATATGGCCATTGCTGTTGATGCACAGATTCTTCTGAAGATCTAATAAAGGAAAAGAGGGAGAAGGGCTTTGAAAAGTATGTACCCCATTTTATTATCAGGTATAACTGTCCTCTAGGTGCCATCAACATGGTCTGTGGATCATTCAAGTATGATGGATGTTGACCTATTGCCTTCTCAGTATTTGGTCCTCCTCTTATCAATAGTACCCTGATTTCCCTTTGGGCATTCAGTATGTGTGTATTGGATGGGATTGACCTTACCCCATCTCCAAGGATAGACTCTAACTGGCTAAGTCAATAACAATAAACTCTCCTACTGCACACAATGATTGGTTATGGGAAGAGCACATAACTTAGTGTAGTCCAATGAAGGAGTGATATTCCTCAAACATGATTAGGAGCTACCAAAAGACACGATATCTTACTTCCAAGAATGTGAGGTCTGACACTTCATAACTATTTGCTAGTGTGGGGTGAGGGTCTAGCACTTCCAGGGGACTGCCATGTGAAATATAAGGCTAAAGCCCACACTGTGGGAGGTAGAAGAAAAGAACCATGGCCCTGGTATTCTCTACTGCTTGAGCTAACCTTACCTGATGTCATTCTAACCATCAGACTTTTTAGTTACTCTTGCAACTAAATAAATGTCTTCTACTATTTAAGCCAGTTTGAGTTGGATTTTCCATTATTTACAACAGAGTACTCTGCTAAATCAATCCTCTTGCTGCTGCTCTCTTCCCTTGTCCAATGCTGGAGGCCTTTCTCTTACAGAGAAAAATAGAACAAAACAAAACAAAAAGGCAAAACAGAAAAGGGAAGAAAAGAGGAGAGGATTTGAAAGCCAAGTCCATAGATCTGACTTCTCAGTGGATGCTCTGGAAAGAGATCCAACAGAGAGGACACTTGGAGCTGCTGGCCAGAATAATTTCCAGGGTTATTTGGAAATGTCAATGGTCTATCCTCTCCCTTCTCCCACAGATAATCAAGAGTTGGCTGGGAGTGCTAATCCCCACCAAGCACAGCCAAGGAAATATCATTGCTCTGGAATTCTGAGTCTTTCCAGAGGTACAAACCATGATGTTCAGAGTGAGTTCCAGGACTGAGGCCAGAGGCCACCTCATGTTAGTGACCCATCTGGAGCACCACGAGCCATTTCATAGACACTAGGAGAGAAGCCGATAAGCAGTCCTGCTTGCTCCTATTCCACTATGTCCCAATCCTGCCTAAAGGACTACAGGAAATAAGCCAGAAGGCTCATCTCGCTGACCTGAGAGAGCAACGCAAGAACTCAAATGTACAACACAGCCTCTCCTGGTAGCAGAATTTGAGAGAATGTGAGGCTTAGTGGTTTTCTGAAATGCCAGGTATGTTCCTGGAGATAATTAGGACCACCTGAGATTGCTCTGAATCCAAGATGGGGAGGGGGTTGGGCCTAGGGGATGATGCAGTAATAGTCAACAAGACATCATAATAAGCAAGAGTCGGGGAGCCTGGGTGGCTCAGTGGGTTAATGCCTCTGCCTTCAGCTCAGGTCATGATCTCAGGGTCCTGGGATTGAGCCCCACATCGGGCTCTCTGCCCAGCGGGGAGCCTGCTTCCTCCTCTCTGCCTGCTTCTCTGCCTACTTGTGATCTCCGTCTGTCAAATAAATAAATAAAATCTTTAAAAAAAAAAAAGATAATAAGCAAGAGTCAACAGGACACATCTAAAGGGCTGGGCCAGTTCAGGGGTGACTTAGGTAACTGCCAGCACCTGTAGTTCCAAGAAAAGGGAACACATCACAGCAGCAGGGAGTTAGGGAGACAGTCACTACCAAAAGGGTGTGCCCATGAGGGGTAGAACACCATTCCCCAATCTTTAGTTCCACACATACCAGCTGTGTGCACTCAAAGGTCTCCTGGAGATTCCATTTCCTCATCTGGGAAATGGGAATAATAGTAATTCCTCCTTTATTAAGATTGTTTAGATAGTAAGTGTATGCTAAGTGCTTAAGACATTGCTTGGCACATAGTTGAGCTCAAGACAAGGCAGTTTTTAGTGACTGAGAACAAAGGGAACTAGAATTCAATGGGGAGGTTGGCATAAGGAAGCAGTGGTGAGCAAAGCAGGGGCCCAGTGCTCACCCCCTCTATTCATTCAGCACTTAGCATCTATTAGCTGGAGACGTAGGGTGAGATCAGAGCTTCAGTAAGGCCAGGCTGCCCCAGGGCTGGGACCAGGTCTTTCCTCCAGCTGTAGAGGAGTCTCCCTCTGAAACTGGGGCAGACAGGCCTTACTGGTGAGGGCTCAGGGGTCCACTGCTAGAGTTTGGGAAGGGCAGACCTTAGATACAAGAGGCAGTGTCAGATAGGTAAATGGAGTCTGGAGAGCAGTGGCTTTGCACAAAGCTAGCCAAGCTGGCACCTCTCCGTGGCCCTCTGTTTTCTGTTCCTCTCAATGTAATGGGTGGATCAGTAAGTCTAAGAGAAAACCAAAGGGGTAAGAGTCTTTGTCTAGCTGTGTGGTTCAGGATTTCCTTAACCAAATGCCCTTGAATTTTCACTCATGTTTCTGTATTTCACTTTTTAAGTTAATTTTTTTATTTTTATTTATTTATTTATTTATTTATTTATTTATTTTAAATATTTTATTTATTTATTTGACAGACGGAGATCACAAGTAGGCAGAGAGGCAGGCATAGAGAGAGAGGGAAGCAGGCTCCCTGCCGAGCAGAGAGCCCGATGTGGGGCTCGATCCCAGGACCCTGAGATCATGACCCGAGCCAAAGGCAGTGGTTAATCCACTGAGCCACCCAGGCGCCCCTAAGTTAATTTTTTTAAAAGAGACTGTATGCTGCAAGAATGTCTCTGGGTCCTGTGAATGCACTTGGAGCCTCTGTTCCCTTGCCATTGGTCATGAGAGGCATTGGAACAGAATGCTGAGAGTGTGCCCAGAGCAAGACTGCAGCATTTGGAGCCCGGCACCACCACACTACCAGTTCTGGAGCTGTGTGATCTTGGACACGTTCTCTAGCCTTTGGTTCCCATCTTTTGAGAAAGTGGAGATAATAATAAGTTAAATTAACTAATATAGATAAAAGCACTTAAAACAGTACATGATACTTGGTAAAGGCCACACAAGTGTTTGTGCTAATATTATTATCATGGTCCCCATCCACATCTGAAGCTGTCGAAGCTCTGTCCAAACTCCTGAACTCCCCGCACAGACTTAGGGCTTCCTTAATTGCCCAGTTACAGCCCAGACTGTGGCACAAACCACACATTTGCTAAAGGCTTAATGTGTCCACCAGGATTCCTTTGGTTACAAGTAAGAGTAAGCCTGACCCAAACTGACATCAGCAAAAATAAGATTTTATGAGCACACATAACTGAAGAGTGCATGGCTTGGTTCAGATGTTCAAAAGATGAGGTCAGGCTCTGGTGTCACTCTCTTGACTTGGCTCTACCTTATGTGTTGACTCCATTCTCAGACTGGATCTCTACTCACAGTCACAAGATGGCTGCCAATAGCAGCAGAGGCTGCCTCCTCCCTGACTCACCATTAAAGAAAAACAAGTGAGATGCTTCTCTACAGTTTGAAACAGAAGCCCTCAGTCCTCTGATCAGCCTGACTTGGTCATGTAATAGTCACCAGCATTTTGGTTAGCTATGTCTAGGTGAAGTACTACCCCTAGAGCCAGAAATAGAGAAAGCGAAGTGCCACTCCCCTCCACAAACAACTACAGAACAACAACAACAACAACAAAACCAAGTTTACAATATCTGAAGATCACAGAAGTGAATTACAATGTAGTGGGGAAAAGCTCTGCTTTCTTTTCTCTTACCACCTTGAAGCAGTTCATCTCTCCTTACCATCCCCCAAGTGAAATTCCAGGCAAGATGGAGTATGATGGTTAGGAATCCGTGTTTGGGAACAAGACTGCCTGAGGCAAGTCTTGGCTTTGCTACTGATCCCTGGGAGACCAGGGCAATTGATTTTACAGCCTTGGGCCTCTGTCACCTTGGCTGGAAAACAAGGCTGGTGATACTACAGAGATCCTGGGGTGTGGTGAAAATCCCGTGAAAGGGTAAGGTCTAGAGGTATGTGTCTGACCCACAGTAGAGAACCAATTTGCCTTGAAGCTGTTCCTCCGCCAACTCTGGTCTAGGACACTTAGAGCTGGACTCTGGCCTGAAAGCCTTCAGGAGAGAAAAGGTGACCCAGGCCAGGGGCAGGTGGGGCCATCGATGATGGGCTGACTCACTCCTGAGATGAGGACGAAGCCCTGAGTGTGGACACAGGAGAGCCAGGCTGGGGCATAGATCTGAGGGCGGAACCCAGTGGAGGCCAGGAATTCCTAAGAAGCGCTCCTTACACTCGGGGTTCATAAGAAAACCACAGCATCTCCTTTTGCCTTCAGAGCTCTCTCTGCTGAGGGAGGCAGTGAAAAACACTATCCAAATAAGGCCCAAAGCCCTGCCAGGATTTGCATGCAGAGTGTTTATATAGATTAGAACATCTCTGTTGACTTGCAGCTTAAACCTCCAAGGCTTTGCTGTTCATCAGAGTTTAATGTTCTGTTTCATGATGTTCCTTGCCAGCTCTAAGTGGCTCTGTCAGCTCTTACAAAGGAAACTTCCCCCTTCAGGGTACATTTCCCCCGCCCTGAGCTGGAGAGCCCCGTTGCTAAGGGCATCTGTTCTATTTGCTTGAGAGAAGGACAGATGTGAGTAGTCACCAAGTCCCATCTTTTGTTCTGCTCATCTGGCAGACGGGGCGCCGGCTGACGGAACAGCTGCAGAACACTGGGGCTCCCCGAAGGGGAAAAAGAGAAAGAAAAAATTCAAATGGAGCCCAGGAGGATATGCCAGCACTCAGAGGCCTCCAAGAATCGGGTCTATTCTTAGGAATCTCACTCTACCTCGCTCCAATCCCCACGAAAGCTGGCAGGATGCGGCTCAGTTCAACCTGGGTTTGTTGGCTGGGTTTGTTGGGCCTTCGCTGGGCAGCTCTGAGGAGAAGGGGGAAGCTTGAAAAAGTCATTAAGACATGGTTTCTACTGGAGTCCACTCCAGTCGGGGCAGGGAAGAGCTGGCTCTTCCATGATGGAATCTGATTTACAAAGCATCCGTCTGGGTCACATCTCTATCAGAGGACAGAGCCAGGACTAGTGTCTTTGCCAGTGGATACTCAGACATTACCTGAGCTAAGTTCACTATTCAGGCCTAAACTTGCTATTTCTTGAGTGTCCAGTGAGTTTTCTACACCGGGAAAGCATGAGATGGAGAATAAGTGTTCCAGAAATCTTTGTCTAGTTAATGACTACCTCAAGCCCTACCCCCAAATTAAGTACATACGTCATAATAACACCTTAAGAGAAGTAGAAGGAAGCAGAGATGAATATTAATCCATATCTAACCACATCAGCTCTGCTCATTTGTCCAGACCACTGTTATCTCTCCCTTGGGTGATGACAATTGCTTCCTTACAGGTCCTACCCCTCTTTTACTTTATGCACAACACCACAGCCAGGCTAATCTTGTGAACACATGATTTATATCATGTCGCTGTTGTGCTCAAAGTCTTCCACTGGCTTCCCATCTCACAAAAAGCAAAAGCCAAAATCCTTCCATGAAGGGACTTTCAGGGCCCTACATGATATGCCTGTGGGAGGGAAGACACCTTAGAAATGGATCTTAGGGCCCCTGGTGAGCCATCACATTGGGCATAAAGAGCAGAGATGAATTTGTCCTTGCTGAGCCTGTAGAAATTGCAGAGTCATGAAGGAATTAATGACTGTCATTTTTGTAAGCTACTAAGTCTAAGGTGATTTGTTACACAGCAAGAGATAACCATTAAGATTTCACATTCTATTTTCCTTTAAAATAATTCGCTACTTAAAAGATTCAAAGGCCACTTTTGTAGAAAACTATTTAATGAAAGGATAAACTTTTTATTATGCATTAATTTTCAAAAGGTTATAATACTGAATTGTACATTAAAAAAACATGTCTGAGTATATAAGGTATCTGTAAAGTTCTCATGCAATTTGAATTTTTAATTAAGTCCTGCCATAATAGGTAGAAACAAGTTGTAAAATGCATCTCAGTTGCCAACGGTTTACTTGCTCTAATTTCATCATAGAGGGAAAGAAAGTGAAAGGGGGAGAAAAGAAATTCTGTCATTTATTTCTATGCCCCATACCATCTAAAGTAACCAATGTCCTCAAAGTCAGGCAAAGACCAGGCAAAGCCACAACTGAAATGTAAAAGGAATAAAACAAGTTAATTTTTAGGCTGAGCTGCCAAAAGCCCAGTTCCTGATGACTTGGGAAATCTGGACACATTTTGGGTGTTCTTAAATGTTTTCTTTTTTTTGTTATTGGTGGCGGTGGTGCCTGTGACCCAGGCCCAAGCAAGATGCAGCTCTTTTGGACAGGTTGAGTGACCAGCTTGGGGAAGCCTGTGTATGGAGCAGTTAAAACTGTTCCCTTGCGTCCCTTCCCCGTGATTCCTTAACTCCTCTCTATGTGTCTTTAGTCCAATGCATGTTGCTGTTCATTGCAAACAGAACAAGCCTGAGTTAATACATTGACATCAAGTTTTCTGGCAACTAAAATTACATTCTTTTTACTAAGCCTCTCACACTCTGGCATTGGTTTTTTTGTTTGTTTGTTTTGGGGGACAAAATGTAGTAGTTTACATTTTTCTGAATTTCATTTTATCTTTTTGGTTTCAACAGTGCTTCCCAACCTGTCCAGACCCACTGAACCTTAAATGCATCACCTGTCCTGCAAGCTGCTCCTCTCAGCTGTAGATCTTCTGGACATTTTACAAATATGTCTTTGGTGTCTTCCTTGAGAAAAATGTTGAACTTTTAAACCATGTTGAGGTGGGTAGAATCTTCGTGTAGAATTTCATCCTTGTTCGGTGTTTCAAAACCCCACCACGACCACCAGCCTGAAGATTAAGGTAGTGTCAGACAAACAGGTAGGAACAATCTGAGCTGGGGCCGGGTGACTCGCCCACGACCCCACCCAAGGTCAACACGAAACTCCCCTGAGGATGCCTTCAGTTGGGTTACTGTTCCACAAACTCGCTAAGCCTCTGTGAGGCCCAATGCAAATATCTGTTCCGTGTTTATTATTCCAACATGGGTCAATGTCCTCTTCCTATTTGCCAACATAAGCTCTTTTGAAGGCAGGAGTTTTTGTCATTTGGTTAAAGAGAATATAGGATTAGGGGCCTCTAAAACGCTGGGTGGGGAGAAATGGGGTGAGTCAGAGTAACACGGAGGAGGTTCCTTTAAAAATGTCGTTTCCCCGTTTAATAAACATGACAAATCAATTGAGAAGGAAAGGATGATTCAAGAAACAATGCCAGGATATTTGTTAGCCATTTTGAGAGGGAAAAACTCCATTTCGGCCCTAACCTCATGCCAGGAATCAAAATAAATTCTGGAAAGATCCAAGAGACAAACTCTACAAAAGCTAATTGTTTTATTTATTTATTTATTTAAAGATTTTATTTATTTATTTGACAGACAAAGATCACAAGTAGGCAGAGAGGGGGGCGGGGGTGGGGGGGGGGGGGGGGAAGCAGGGCTTAATCCCAGGACCCTGGGATCATGACCTGAGCCGAAAGCAGAGGCTTTAACCCACTGAGCCACCCAGGTGCCCCAAGTGAATTGTTTTAAATGCAGATCAATGGGATAGAACTGAGAATTCAGAAATAAATTTTTATATTTGTTCTTACATCGATGGTCAACTGATTTTCAGCAAAGGTGCCAATGTGATTCTTTGGGGAAAGGACAGCCTTTGTAACAAGCAGTGCTGCGACAACTGGAGGGTCAAAAGTAAAAAGGTCAGTTAGACTCTTGCATTCTCCACAAAACTGAACTCAAATTGATCATGGACTTAAATGTAAGGGCCAAGACAATAAGACACTTAGAAGGTAACACATGAGAAAATCTTTAAGACCTTGGGTTAAGCAAAGATTTCATAGATATAACACCACAAGTATGATCCATAAAAGAAGAAACTGATAAATAGAACCTCATCAAGCTTCAATAGTGTCGTGCTTCCTGGGGTCCCAGGTGGCTCAGTAGGCTAGCCTCCAACTCTTGGTTTCAGCTCAGGTCATGATCTCACATTTATGGGATTGAGCCAGGACTGGGGCTCCCAGCTCAGTGTGAGTCCACTTCAAATTCTTTCTCCCACTCCCTTTGCCTCTGCCCCTCCCTGCTCAGACGTGTGCATATGTGTTCTCTCATTTAAATACATAAAATTAAAAAAAAAAACTTTTGCACTTCCAAAGACATCATTAAAATGAAAAACCAAGCAACAGACTAGGAGAAAATCTTTGCAAACACTTTTGCTCTCCCAGTTTGTCTTCCTCAGGAGGCACACAGTAAACAAATTAACAAAATAAGAAAAATGTCAAAGAGTGATGAGCGTTCTGCAGAAAACAAAACTACTGTGCTATGTTGGGTGTTACCCCCATTAGACTGCATAGTTAGAAAAGAGTTTTCTGCTGAGATGCCATTTCTATCTAGAAACTTGAGTTCTGAATAACTAACAAAAATCAGTCATGTGAATATCTCAAGAGAGCACCCACCAGGCCTAAGCAAAGGGATGTACAAAGGCCCTTTGGTGGTCACAAGCTTGACATGTTTGAGAACATAAACAATGGCTGGTAAGGTTCTGTCAAAGCGGGCAAGGAGGAGAGTAATATCAGATGAGGCAAGAAGTCTTTGAGAAATAAGGTGAGGACATAGTCTGTCCTCAAATGTGACTGGTCCCAGAAGTCTTTGAGAAATAAGGTGAGGACATAGTCTGTCCTCAAATGTGACTAAATCAGATCAGTGTGTAAAAGCAACTGGACAGAGAATGGATTCCAAAAGGGGGTATCACTTTAGAGTTCTTAGCTGCAAATAACAAGCTGACCCTGGCTGGTTTAGCAGAAAGAAATGTATTTTCATCTTCTGTATTTGTTTTAATTAGTTTGTTTCTTTTTAAATTGATCTCTTTTAAAGAATTTTATTTAGTTAGTTAGTTCAGTTAGCCAACATATAGCAGTACATCATTAGTTTTTGATGTAGTGCTCAAAAATTCATTAGTTTTATTTTAAAAGGCATTGGTGGGCAGCTCATAGATTTATTTTTTTTTTCTTTTGGAGTACCTGTAAAACAAGACTCAGGAGTCAGGGATCTGGGGACAATTCCTAAAACCTCAAGGAGGGGACCCCTATGGCCGATACCCAACTGGTGATACTTCTTTGTATAGAACTCAACTGTGGCACTCTTGCAGGCCCCCAAGTCAGTTGCCTTTTGCTATTTCCAAAAATAAAAGAGATTGCGCAGACCTTCCTTTTTCAAGCTGCTCACCATCGAATCTAAGTCTCTGAATGGCAAAGCCTGGGTCACTAGTTTACATCCTCTTTGCAAAGAAAGCTAGAAATTTAAATTTCCTAGGTTCTGACTTTAGAAAGTGGAACTTCCAAAGCTAGAATTTTCTGAAATATTAAAAGGATACTATTAACAAGTACTGGGAAGTTAGAAAACATGAAAAAATTCCATGAAATAGAATGAGAGCAAAGTATGGATCCCAATGAAGACACAGTTATGGTATTCCAGGGGAAGAATAATGGAAGACTTGGAGAAGTGATGACATATTATAAGATAGTGGTTCTCAAAATGCGGTTTATGACTAGCAGCATCTTCTGTGGACCCACCCTGAACTTACTGATTCAGAAGCTCTAAGCATGAGTAAGGCCCAGCGATTTGATTTTAACAAGGCACCCAGACAATTCTGTTGCATACTCAAGTTTGAGAATCACTGATGTAGGACATGGAAAGAAGAGGAATATTCAGAAGTAGTCTGCAGAACTTCCTGATGGATTTGATATGGAACTTAAGGGAGAGGGTGGAATCAAAGAAACCCCCTAGATTTGTACTTGAGCAACTGAGAAAGTAGCAGCACACCCTGCCAAGATGGGGAGAAGGCTGGTTGTGGGAGTGAAGACTGGGGAGTTCTATGGACAGGCAGAGTTTGTTAAGCATGCAGGGGAAGAGGCTAAGTAGGCAGTTGACTATGAGTCTGGAGTGTTTGAGAAAGGCAGTGATGGAGAAATAGGTTTGGAAAGCATCAACATTTAGAGAGTACATAAATACTAGTGAGGTTACCAGGAGAAGATGTAAAAGGAAATGGGATCTAAAACAGATTTCAAAAGTCGAAGTGAAATGTGGGAAGAGGATTCCACCAACGATAGAGGTGGAGTGGCTGTGGTAGACAAGAGTAAGAATGGCAGATGACTCTTACAGGATGTGTTATCACAGAACACAGGAAAAAAGTTTTTTCAGGAAAAGGGCATGGTCCAGTCTGCTGGATGCTGCTGAAAGGTCAAGATAAGAGGAGAGTGACCCCTTGACAACATAGAATTTTGGGGAATCATATGGAAATTACTAGATCTTTTTTTCTAAATTTGTTTCCTGCTGCCCAGAGGGGTAGGGAGTTAATAGGGAAGATTAAGTAATAAATTAGTTATCTCTTGTT
>RCUC01099892.1:0-19613 GCA_003697995.1 Taxidea taxus jeffersonii | reverse complement strand
AAAAAATGCAAACTGTATGTTAAAATATTTCAAAAGAATACTAAAAATAAAATGACATAGTAAAATGTGATAGAGTTTTCCATGTACTGGAATTCAATGAAAGAATATATGTTTTTAAATGTGGAGAGCACTTTATTTAGGTAATATGTATAAGAAGTGTGAGGCTGAATTTTAGGGTCAAACAGATAGGGATTGGCGTCGAGCTCAACCACTTGCCATCTTTCAACTTTGTGAAAGTTACTAGTCAATGTTCCTCCTTTAAAAAAAAGAATCAATAAAAAAAATTATCTGAATTCCTGATATACTCAGTGTAGTAGGTTACATTATTGTTTCTAATTCATTACTTCCCTGCCATGCAACTTGGTTGTACTTAAGTGGAGGTTGGACATGTGATTTTCTCTGACAAATGTATTCCTAAGAGACAGGGCATGGACAAAAGAGTAGTTTAAGTATGTTTGTGTTATTTTGCTTGCCCTGTCAGACTTCTACTAGCCTCTCTGAGAAGAACATGACCTAAAGACCTGCAGAGTCACTGTTTGATGTAAAAGGACCCAGGAAGAACAGTCGTGACCCCAATAGACAGTGACAGGAAGCCTACCCAAACTGAAACCGAAGCCAAATCAGCCAAACTCCAGCCAATGGCAGGCCTGAGAGTGAAAAAAAAAAAAAAGTTTGTGAAATAAGCCACTAAGATTTTGAAGTTGTTACACAGCAAGAAATGACTAGTACATCTACTCTCAACGTTTTGTGGACTCTTTTTTTTTTTTTTGACTCTTCACATATCTCACTAGGTCTGTGCCCATAGAAATATACAAATGCCAACGTTCAAATCCATCATTTATAATCCTTTTTAAAAAGGATTTTATTGATTTGTTTGAAAGAGAAAAAGTGGGTGAGCACGAGTGGGGAGGGAGGAGGTTACCAGAAGTAGAGGGAGAAGCAGACTCCTGGTTGAGCAGGGAGCCCAAGTTGGGGTTTGATCCCAGGACCCCGGGATCAGGACCTGAGCCAGAGGCAGACGCTTACCTGACTGAGCCACCCCAGCACCCCTATCATTTATAATATTATTGTGGACATTTTTTGTCATTGTTCACATTTGTAAATGTATGCTGGGATAGTAAAGGAAATATTTTTTTCATTATTTTTTGTTCTTTTTGTTAAAAGATTTAACATAAGGATTCTGGTAATGTTCATTTCTGTGAGTGTTAGTTCATCATTTATGGGTTGTTTTTACAAAATGGGAGAATTTCAGATAAAATATTGCAACACAATTTTTTATACTTCCACATTAAGTTGCAATTTACATATTACATGAGAGGGTAAATTTGTGATAAAAATGGAAAAGAAAGAAGCAGAAAACGTAGCTCAGACAACCTCTCTACAAACAAAGAATTAAGCAGAGTAAGTGAATTTGCTATTAGCTTATTATAGTAACTTGTCACTCTCCTCTTAATGTGTCAGCTTTTTCCTTTACAGAAGTAGATAATAAGAGGACTTAAGTAACTCTCAGACTTCGTCTAATGGGTGCACTTTCTTTTCTACACTTATCATTTTCCAGTAACCCCTAATTGATTTCTATATGTCATCGGAATAAAAACAAGCCAGCAAAAGCATACCACCCTACATAATATTAACTCTGCAAGTTTTGTTTGAATCTCTTAAAAATCTTACCACAGAGAAAATTTTGACATCATCATTTGGGCTCAGGGGTCCAATAAAATAATTCTTTTCTTTCCATATTGAGTTCACAACAAATTGAAAGGGTGACACATAAATCATAGGGATAGATGAAAAAAAAAATCAACTTTGATTGGTAAACCTGGAGACCAGAATTCTCAGTCTCAACATTATTGAGCTTTTACCCACCTGGGAAAACATCAGATAGATCCCTCCAAGGTAGATCAATGATAGCTTTGAGGTGGAGAGCAGAAGACAAAGTGTATTCTGGGTAAGCATCTGGATTATGAACTGACAGGGGATGTTTTGAGAAAAGACTCTGCTCGCTGGTTTATTACCTTCCTTTGATTTCACATCTCAGACCAGGTTTTCTTCACAGTGCTGAGGAGCAAAAGGAAGACCAGACAGAGTGGGTTTAGAAGAATTGGTTTTAGCAAACTTAATACTGTGGAGAGGAGGTTCTCCCTTAACATGGATGCCTTCGCTTGCATGTTTATACATGCATTTCCTAAATAAACATCTGAGCCTTTCCTCTATGAGGACCACTTGGCCTTCATCACAAAGATGAACCATACGGTCCCTGCCCTCATAGAACTTCAATTCTGAAGTGGGCTACGAACCGTCAACAGATATGTGGTGATCAAAGGTCAGCTCAGGATGCTGTGGCAGGAAACATTAATGCTTTCAAAATTTGCAGTTTCGTGGAGAATCATGTTCATATGTCAATAGGTAAGAGACATCTGGGCCTGCTCTAATAAATCCAGGAATTTTAATAGAGTTAGATTCTGTGATGTAATAATATAGGAAAGGTGAAAAATAAATTGAATTATGTCCATAGCTTGCCTTCTATTTCTGGTAAAATATTTAACGTGTTTTTCGTAAGAACGGTGGGGTACATTAATTTTAACCGTGTAAGGAACATTAATAGATTTGTGTGTTTAGAAATGCCATGCTGGCACCAGTGTGTTATATAAATCAGTGAGAAAAGAATGGAAGGCAGGCGGATTATTTAGCAGACTGCCAAAGCAATTCAAGTAAAAAATCATAAAGGACCAACAATGGGCGTGTCAGGAGGAAAGGAAAAGTGGCTTGATGTAGTTAATAAGTCATCTTTTTATTCCACCCAGCTGTTTTGTTCTATTATTGTTCATTAGGAAACCATCCTTTGTTGCTTCTCTGCAATATTCTCAGACTGGACTTTCCAGTACAGAAATCTGCTCTCTTTGGGACAGGAATGGCCATAAGTTCTCATATTGTTGAATCATTGAAATCAGTCCTGTTGGCAGCTGTAATTGGTCATAAGTGTGGAAATGTATTCTAGCAGGGGCCGTCAGCACCCTTATAATTGACATAAAGTTATTGAAATAGAGGATAAGTGGCAGTTAATTTGAGACCTGAAAAATAAGGTGAACAAGGAGATTTCTGTTACCAAACACAAGATATAATCTAGGCATATGAGCATACAGCTCAATAGTAGAATAAGAAGGATGGTAACATGTTCTCCATACAGTTGGACTTTACATGCATGGCATCGAATGCAAAAAAGAACACGTAATAATATCAACAATCCCATACATTATGTAATGACTGATTGGTTTTACTGCATGAAGAGTTTAAATGTACACATTCTCACTGCTCAGTAACATCTACATTGAAATATTAGAAAAAAAATCATTGGGAATTATAAAGGAGGATTAGGGGCTGGCATAAGTTTCATACCCTTGAATTTTTTTAATCTCTTAAAATCTAATTAGAAAAGATAAAAATCTCCACAGGAAAATGATCAGAAGACATGATCATTCATGGAGAAATAATGCAGGTTCAAATTACAAGACAAAAAAATTCAACCTCACTAAAAATAAAAGGTGTGAAATAAATGCAAAAGTTAATAAGCATTTTTCCCATGAATAAATAAAAAAGTAAAAATGGAAGAAACTGCTAACCTCAAATAATAATCAAAAAGTAACTGAATGGGAATACAAATTGGTCTTAATATTTTGAAATAATGAACTGCTGTAATCCAGCCATAGAGCTCAAAAACTCAAAATTAAGCATGTTTTAAACCAATAAATTTACTTTTCCAAAGGAAATCATAATGCATGTATAAAAAATTACAGAAATATTTTTATTATGGAGAAATACACTAGTGTAGTAAATTAGTATCAATTTATACAGTCAATAATAAGGTTATATTTTGTTTCTTCCATGGAATGAGATTTATTTAGTTAATTAAAAATGATATATTGGGAGACTTCATGTATAATATTAAAAGTAGACATACTTTTGGAGAAACTTATTTTTGAAATATTTTCTTCCTAGTCTTAACACATTTTCATAAATCCTCATCAGGATATGCTTGGGAGGGAACACTCCATAATATATAAATACATAGATTCCACCAATAGTTTCAACATTCTTTTTTCAAAGATTTTATTTATCCATTGTAGAGAGAGGGAGAGAGAGTGAGCGAGAGAAAGCATGAGAGGGGAGAAGGTCTGAGGAAGAAGCAGATTCCCCACGGAGCTGGGAGCCCAACTCTGGGATCATGACCTGAGCTGGAGGCAGTTGCTTAACCAACTGAGCTACCCAGGAGCCCTAGTTTCACCATTCTTAATGACAAATAAAGTTCTAGTAATCAGAGTAACTAAAATATATAATCAATGATCTAACATACACAATGGAATCTGTGTTGCCTAATTTGCATTACTCAATCTAATGTCGCCAAGGGTTGGGGGGGTTAGGTGAGTATTTTTTAAAAAGATTTTATTTATTTATTTGTTTGAGAGAGAGAATGAGCAGGAGGGAGGGGGAGAAAGAATCTGAAGCGGACTCCATGCTGAGCACAGAGCCTGATGGGGGCTCGATCTCACAGCCCCCAGATCATGACTAAAAGATTATGACCTGAGCCAAAACCAAGGGTCCAAGGCTTAATCAACAGAGCCAACCAGGCACCCTGTTGGGGTTGGGGGTGCTGGGTGTTAAGTTTTTATGTCAACATGTTTTCTTCATTGGCTCCTCTTTGTTTCATGTTGGTTGACTATTTGATAGGCCACCACAGATTTTAAGGAAATGAAATACTCTTAGGGCATAAGGATGCGGGTTTGTTGCAATGACACTTGGGGTAGAAATGAGAAATGTGACTTGACCGGCTGCCACGTGTCCAGGTCTCCTGAAACCACATGTTTAAATGGTCGCAACAGCATTAAAATTGTCCGGATGAATCAAATGTCAGTGTGATAATTTTACTTCTGAAGCCCTTGCTGCTTTTACTGTAGAAATGTGCCACCATCAGATTATTCCTGTGACAACCTGGCTGCCTGTCTCAGCCTTTGCTCTATGTTACACATTATTCTTAAGAACATCTCTTTGTGGAACTGAAATTTTGTCTCTCTACTACACATATGTTCTCTTTCTTTCTACCTTTTGCTGGAATTCTTCTGGAGAGTGACTTTGGGCCAGTGACAGTCATCTCTCTGTTGGCAGAGCACTTGGTTTAACCAACTATAGTCAAAAAGCAAGGTGACTTATGTACCAGGATCCACAATTCTGTATTTGCCATGTAAGTGTCAACTCGTTGGTGTGAAGATGACGAGACGTGGATAATGTGCGTCCCAGTGGATGATGTTACTAAAGTAGATAAGAACTATAAAGGACCAGATAAATAAATGATTGAAACTCTTATTCAATTTTCTACTTTGAAGCTATACATTTTGAAAATTGTCGTATGATTATTTAAATTAAAAATACATTTACATTTCACAGATATATTTCTAGAGTTGAGTGCAATACTGAATGAGAAAATTTAGAAGCATCCAAATCACCAAGTTCCTAATTTTGTCCTAGATCTCTGGTTGACCAACAGATGAAGAGGAAACAGAGACTTGCCTTTATGGGACTTCTTGTAGAAGTGTCATAACCCATGTTGTAAGAGACTCAAAGTAAAATATAAGTGGATACTGAGGCTCACAGAAGTAATAACGCAGTGCTCACCCATCTCACATCAGGAAAAGCACGTTCACAGTCCTTGAGTTGCATGCTCAGTAAAATAATCTGCATGTTTGTTTAGTTTTTTTTTAATTCTAATCATAGAACACCTCCTTCAGAAACACTGACCAGCATCAGTGAAAGCAAAGAAAAACAATTATGGCAGAGTGTACTCACAATGTCTGCTTAAGCTCTCCAGCACTCAATCTTCCAAGACACCGCCCCCATGATCCCTGCACACTTGTGTCCTCCCTCCCATTGAAGGTGATGTGGAAATAAATGAAGACCAACCAAGTGAGGAGAAAAAAAAAAGTTTTTTTTCTTCTGAGCTTCTTGTTGCAAGGGAGTCAGCCACCAAGACTTGGCTTTTAGCAGGCTCAGCGGCTGTTGGGACCGTGGGAACACATCACAGAGTAGTGATACAAGTAAAACTTCCTGAAGCTATCAGCCTGGGAAAGCTGGCGCTCAGGGCATCCTGTGCAGTTTGTTAGGGGAACGTACTTGACTTTCTCTGGTCCTAAGTTGGTCATGGGTATAAAAAAAATAAAGAAGCTCTTGGTTATCTTGTCCTGGCAATTTGGGGCTGACTGTTACAGAAGTTAGTGAATTAGCTTCCTGGATTGTCACTAGCTGGGGAGAGCAATCTGGTTTCTTGCAAATCTAATACAGCAGGCTGGCTTCCCGGGTTATTTATTTCAGATAAGGAGGTCAGTTTCCTAAGCAGGTTGCTGCAGGTTATGGGGTCTGTATTTAGTGGGGTGTACCTAGTGATTTTGTACTTATCAATCGAAAAAAGCAAAGTTCATGGAAGGTCACTCATGTGATTATGTTACATGACTTCCATCTTGCTTGCAGATCTTTCTCTCTTGCTGGCTTTGAGGAATGAAGATGCCAGGTTGGAGCAGTCCCCAGACCATAGAACTAAGCGTCCTCTCCAGCCCAGAGTCCGTGAGAAAATATGGCCCTCAGTGAACCATCTTTTGTGAATAGAATCCAGTCAAAACTCACGCAAGCAATCTTGGAGGCAGAAACTTCTTCAGTGGAGCCTTCAGTAGAGACAAACCCTGGAGGAGTAGACCTTCCAGAGACTCAGATGTGGATGACACAGCTAAGCCATTCCCGGACTCCACAGAGACTATGAGATGAAAAATACACATTGTTTTAAGCTGCTGATTTTTGCATAATGTGTTGTGTAGCAATGAGGCAACAATACAAGCATTAAACTTCCAGAGTTGAGATTTTCAGGTCCCAAATCAAAATTATCCCTAGTATTAAGGTATTAAAGGCAAGTGTGTATGTGAGTATGCATGTGTGTGACTGAAGTTAATAATGGATTTTGACTATTTTAACCTGATAACAATAAATATTAACTTTTTGAAAAACTAACTCCAGGGGTCCCTAGGTGGCTTAGTTGGTTAAACATCTACCTTATGCACAAGTCCTGATCCCAGAGTCCTGAGATGGGGCCCTGTGCTGGGCTCCCTACTCAGTGGGGGAGTCTGCTTCTCCCTCTCCCTCTGCCCCTATTCCTGTGCTCTCTCTCTCCCTCATTCTCTCTCTCAAATAAATAAAATCCTTAAAAATGTATAAATAAATAAATAACTCATTTTTCCTCATCCCGTCCTCATTGAGTGACTTTCCAGGGCAAGGTGAGATCAATCCAAGAGAAGAAGTCCAAGTCCAAATTCTTGCAGATTGTAAGAGTAATGAGCATTTCTAGTTATCCTAGCTAAGGCATTCTCAGAGTTAATCAGTAAAGAGTTTTTGGTTTTAATTTTTTCCCCATTAATTAGCCAAAAGAAATAAACGGATTAATTACTTTTTTAAAAGAATTTTAGTTCATGCAACTATTGCATTTGTGTCCTAATAATGAGCTGTCGCTCTGGGGTCGAGCCCAGTTGGTGTGCTTTTTAATTACCCTTCAGTCATCCTTAAGGCTCAGTCTTATCTGGGCATTGACAAAGCAAGTTGCCAAGCCTTCAAAGTAAAAGGCCAGGCATAAAAAAAATGGCTTAATGAAGCTGTTCTGAGAACCCCATGCACCCCTTGTCCCTCCTCTTCTGTGGTACCTGGTAAGCGCCCAGAATGTTGCTGTGGAAGGACACAAAGGGAAAAATACTAAATATGGTGGACTTTACACCTCACATCTCAAGCAACCAGCCCTTTAGCCTGAGTTTTACTAGACGTTTCTAGATTATTTTCTCCTATTAGGCAAGAATGACTTTCGGAAGAGAACGATAACAAAAAGAGCTAACAGACGGGCAAAGGTATTTCCACTTTGAGGGGATTGAAGGACACAGTGCAGTTTCCCTCTGGTCAGGGAGAGTTTGGAATTAGAGTGAACCGTTGAAGGAGGTTATTCCTGGGATTTTAAACAGGCACCTTTGCTTGAGAGATGGCACAGTACCAGGGGACGTTTTTCAGCTGATACTCCCACCGGATACAGCCGAAGGCACCCTTTTGTGTTCACGGTGGCACAAGTGATAACATGACCCTGAGAAAGGAACTTGGAATGAAACGAAGTTATCAAGAATCAGTACCTATGGAAGAAGTATCAGTTAAAGAAGAAAAATGATCTCCAAGAGATGGGAAACAAAGGAGGTAAGCCCCATGATGCTGTGATTTGATCTGGAGAAAGTTTCTGGCCTGGGCCGGCTGCAGGGGTGAGAACCCAGGTAGATTCTAAAAGTTTCCTTCATTTTAGGAGTTGAAGCCGGAATCCCAGTAGCCAAGGCGATAGGACAGAATAGATAATCTAGAGATCTGATGTGTCTCCTTAGGGTAAGCAGTTGAGTACTGATCACCACAATGTGTGGGAGGAAACTACCCGAGCTGGGCAGGACATCATCCCCAAAGACCCCAAGCTTTCAGAGGGCCTGGGAGAGTAGGTGTTCCCTAAACCCAAATGGAAATTCTCCAATCCAGAAGTCTCATAATGCAGGAGCCTCAATTGCAGTCATGATCAGTCAAACCTTTGGATGCGATTGATATGTTTGCCTTTGTTTTAGCTGTTGCTTGTGGGGGTGTTCATTTGTCCACATTTTCAAACTGTGCATGTCGGTTACACCTCAGTGAGGCTCTTTATCCAAAGGCCAGTAGCAAGCTTGATGCTTATTATAATACTTAAGAAGTATCCCTTGACGCTAGAGTATTAATTAGACAGACATAATATGCAGTAAGTTTTTATTTATATGAATCTAAAACACAAGCAAAAGTAACTTGTGAAGCAGATCCCAACAACACGTGTCAGTTGTGGGGTGATGGGAGACCGTAGACTAGAAAGGGCTGGGGTTGTCTTCTGGGATGATGGCTCATGTCTCACCATTTGAGTGTTTGTGCCATAGTGTGCAATTAAGTATAATTTAAGCAAAAAATGTACAGTTAAGATTTGTGCCTTTTCTGATAATGTAACATTTCGGCAATAAAATCTAAATATTCAGCCCCCTTACTTCCTCATTTTTTATCACAAACCAAAGTCATGCCTTTTTAATTGCAGAAACAATAACTATAATAAGAATACATATTAAATATAGTGCTGATGTTAGACCTTTCAAAAATTAAACATTTTACGCATTTCACCAACTTTAAAAGACGCATTTAGAGTACATTAAAAATAGAAGGTATCCTAAGTGGAGATGTCTAGATAAAGATTAATTGATTTGAGATAGTACATATGCTTTTCTCTATTTCTTTGTGAAATACCTTGAAAGTTCTAATTCTTTGTGAATTCATTGGAACTTATGATTTATCTTATTCTCAAGATGTTCAAGTACAGTAGTATGTGGTTTCGATGATAAGAATATTCTTGGATATATCTAATTGACTTTAAAATTCTGTAAGATGTTTGGTGAAGTCGATTATGGACCTAAAATTGGAGTGAAATAAAGAAGTTACTGAAAAAGTATCCACAGTTAAATTTGGTAGATTAAGCAACCTGCACAGGCAGTGAACCAAAACTTTTCCTTTATTCCAGCAAGCCTTTGTTCAGCACCAGACTTTGTACATTTTTTTCCTTTTTATTTAAGGTCACAGAGTTCACATTCATTGTTACTTTTATTTTTTAACATTTGACTTCTATTTTTTCTTACTCTTTCTGTTTCTCCTTTTGCTGCATTTGCCAGATTTTCTATTGAAAAGTCTGAATAGAGCTGTAAAGGAATAGCAGGAAAAATGGCTGGGATCTCCTCACTTGTCAGATAAATCCCAGGGTGCCACTGCTGTCTAACCAACATATTGATTGATTTCTTTACTCCTGGAAGTCTGTGACATTACGGCACTATTTAAGCTCCAAAATGAAAAGCCTTTGCCTTGAAGGCGCACTGTGTTACAGGTACATGTCTGTAGTATCCACAACTGAATATCATCTTGCAATTTGAAAAACCATCCAAAAAATATGCCCCCAAATGGAAATACTGGACAGCACCTTATTTGGGACATATTTCATACAATGCAGATATATTAATCACCCAATACACTAGATGACCCGTCTGCTTTTTTATTCCTTATCCTTCTTCTATATATTTTTATATCATTGGCTTTAACTAATGCCCATAAAACAAATAAGAATAACATTCTTTCCCATTCAGTGTGGCTGTTACCTTTGAAGGTACTTTTTTACTAAGTAGATTTTAATACTTATTTAATACATTTAATACAAATGTTCCTCATTTATTATAATTTGATTTTTATAATATAAGGTTTTCTGTTATTCCTTGTTTCAAAATCAAATAATAAATATTCTATAGTTTGAAAATAAGCTGAAAGAAATTAATCTAATCATATATTAACTCCATGTATAAAACAGAACACAATTTACTCTAGTGACTACAATATAGCATTACCAGGTTTTTTTGCAAGGCCTTCAGAGATTCTGAGGACAAAAAGAGCAACAAATAAATTTTAAAATTTAAAATGTATTCAGTAGACTCATTGTTACTTTGAAATTATTATATGAGTAATATAAAATAAATACATTATTACGCTACTTTTAGCAGCACTGAGATTTTTCTCTATATAAAAAGAAATACTGGTATGAAATCAAGGAGCTTAAAACAAAAAATATATAATCTTAAACTTCAAGTAGAAATTTCAGATGGAATTTATGAGATCCAAATATATATATATTTATATATATATATTTGGATTTGTTTTTGAGAGCTGCTTTTTATCTCAGTACATGATTTACATACTTAGTATAATGAAAGAAAAAATAATCATTGAAACTAATAGTGAATAAATGTGTCTTCTGAAAAAAAAATAAGAAAGTAGTCAAACCATCTCCTAACATAAAAAGAAAGAATGTTGATCGAGGGACAAAGAAAAACACAAATACACAAAATGATAACTAGCAAAGAGAAAATAACTATTTAAAAAGAGAGAATCATTAAATACTATATGGAATGAGGATACACAAATATATATGAGTACCTAGATGAAATGAGACTATGCTATGAATATATTATATAGTAAAATAAGTCTCATTAGAAAAAGAAAGTCTGAAAAAAACAATTTCTGTAGAGCACTACCTCCAAGTAAACCAGCTTTTCTTATTTCATAACTCAATGATTATTGATAACATAATAACACAATCCTATCATAAGAGAGAATCAAACCAAAGAGGGAAGATAGGGAAATTTTAAGTGAAGCAAATGATAGTGAAAATTAATAAATTACGAGATAAAAGGGGAAGATTATAACAGAAAAAGACAGAATAAGATAGAAAAATAAATCATTTATTTTTTCAGCTAAATAATATGCTTTGGGAGAAAAGGGTCTTTAGTGAAAAATATTTATTTGCTAGATATTTTCTGGAGCACAAGTGAGTTTTACTACAGTGAATGAAAAGAAATTAAATTAAATTAATGAAAATATTCATGACATTTGACATATATAAAATAGAGAAGAATATTTATGATTTGTTTATAAGTAAAAATTATATTTGGACCAAACTAAAGCTAGTACATAATAGTGGTGTTTGCTATAATTTTATCTCTCTTTTTATTCTTACCACCAACTGTATGATAATACTACATATATATTCTACCAGTTCTTAGAAAATGATTTTTTAACGTAGAATTATTTATTGTGCCTACGTGTACATAAAACATGAGAGCAGCACCTAAATTATTTTATTTTTCCAAATAAACATTGTTCTTAATACCATATATCGAAAATATGAATTCAATAAATTGACCAGGTAAAAATGTTGCTAGTTTGTGTGATCTTCACCAACATTCTTAGATAAATTTTTTTCCCTTAGCAATGTTGCCATAAATATGATGTTTATGAAGTCTTCAAGTTAGGAATGCACAACATTAGGAATATTGTGATATCTTAATACATGTATTAGGAACACATAAATATATAAAATGACTACTTAGGCTTAATTTTTTTAAGATATATTATTAATGACCAGTTAAATGTATTATATTTTGAGCATCTTTTCATATGTCTGTTAGCCATCTGGATGCCTTCTTTGGAAAAATGTTTCTTCATGTCTTCTGCCCATTTCTTAACTGGATTATTTGTTTTTTTTAGTGTTGAGTTTGATGAGTTGCTTGTAGATTTTGGATACTAACCCTTTATCAGTTATGTCTTTTGCAAATATCTTCTCCCATTCTGTAGGCTATCTTTCAGTTTTGTTGATTGTTTCCTTCCCTGGCTGGGCACAAGCTTTTTGTATGGATGAAGTCCCAAAAGTTCATTTTGACTGTTTCCCTTGCCTCCAGAGATGTGTCCAGTAAGTAAGAAGTTGTTAAGGTGGAGGTCAAAGAGGTTACTGCCTGTGTTCTCCTCTAGGATTTTGATGATTATCTGTCTGACATTTAGGTCTTTCATCCATTTTGAATTTATTTTGTGTGTGGTGTAAGAAAGTGGTCCAGTTTCATTGTTCTGCATGTGGCTGTTTTCCAACATAATTTATTGAAAAGACTGTCTTTTTTCCATTGGATATTTTTTCCTGCTTTATCAAAGATTAGGTGACATAGAGTTGTAGGTCCATTTCTGGGTTTTCTTTTCTGTTCCATTGATCCGTGTGTCTGTTTTTGCGCCAGTACCATACTGTCTCAGTAACTACAGGTTTGTATTGGAAGCCTGGAATTGTGATGTCTCCAGCTGTGCTTTTCATTGTATTTCTTTTCCAGGACTGCTTTGGCCATTTAGGTTCTTTTATGGTTCTATACTCATCATCAGAGATACACAAATCAAAGCCATGATGAGATACAACCTCACACCTGCCAGAATGGCTAAAATTAACAACACTGGAAACAACAGGTATTGGTGAAAATGTGGAGAAAGGGGAACACTCTTACACTTTTGGTGGGAATACACTCTGGAAAACAGTATGGAGTTTCCTCAAAAAGTTACAAATAGAACCACTTTCTGATCCAGCAATTGCACTCCTAGGTATTTACCCCATGGATACAAAAATACAGGTTCAAAGGGAAGCAGACACTCCAATGTTTATAGGATCATTATCAATAATAGCTAAATTACGGAAAAAGCCCAAATGCCCACCAACTGATGAGTAGATAAAGAAGATGTTGTATACATACAGGATGGAATATTACTCAGCCATCAAAAAGAATGAAATTTTGCCATTTTTATTGACATGGATGGAACTAGACTGTATTACACTAAGCAAAATAAGTCAGAGAAAGACAAATACCATACGATTTCATTCATATGTGGAATTTAAGAAACAAAACAGGTGAACATAGGGGAAGGACAAAAAAAGAAACCGTAAGAGACACTTAACTATTGAGAATAAACAGGGTTGGTAGAGGGGGGTGTGTGGGGGATGGACTAAATGGATGATGGGGATTAAGGATGAGCACTGAGTAATGTATGTAGATGATGAATTCCTAAATGATACACCTGAAAAAATTTTATCATATATGCTGTATAACTAGAATTTAAATAAAAACTTAAAAAATCTTTTAAAAATCTTACACCTCTTAAAATTAGGAAGCTTTCTCAGAATTTCAGAAAATATAGTAATGAATTTCAAAACGTACATGCTGTTACAGTATTTCATGTAAATTCACCAACTGATTAAATTCTGTTGATTAACAGGTATTTAGATAGCAGTGAGGGTACAAAGTAACTGAAGGCATCCAATTATTATAGCTTCCTCTAATAATGCTGTGTTTTGGTTTCTCTTTACATTCACAAACAATTGAATTAAGATCAACATTCAATAATTGCAATTTATATATATTGTTCTCTTCTGTGATTTAAAAAATTAAACCACAATGATATAATATGAAATTCACTTTCTGTCCCTGTGAATTGGAATATTCTAAGTACCTCTTATAAGTGGAATCATATAGCTTTTGCCTTTGTAACTGTAGCAGGTGTCAAAATTCTCTCTTTTTAAGGCTGAATAATATGCCACTGTATATACTCCATTCTGTGTATATATTTATATCATACTGTATTTGTCCATTCATCTATCAAAGAACAGTTAGCTACTTACACCTTTTGGTTATTGTGGATAGTGCTGCTATGAATATGTATGTACAAATTCTGTTTAAGTCCTAGCTTTCATTTCTTTTGGGAAGGTATACATTTTTATAATGTATTTCTACTTACCTCTGATCAAAATTTAATAATTTTTGGAATATAACTAGAGCCCAGAAGATATTTATTGAATGCATGCTCTTTATTCTATGGTCTGATTATTTGGCAATTCTTCGAAGATGATGGCATATTTTTATGGATCCTTAATCCTCATAATCATTAAATGCATTAGCTTGGACTCAACCCAAGAACATCCTATCAATACAGGCCCCTCCTATAGAAGTACAATAACATACACTTACATTAGTATTTTACATTTTAAAATATCTTTAAACTGCAAGTGAAATGTTCACATAAACATGTTTTTACAATTATTTGAAGGTTCTTCGTCCCCTTCAAAATCTATCTACATGTGTATCTAAAGTGTTGCATAAATATTAGTTAATTCTTTCAAGGTTTTAGCTGTACATAATTAAAGTATCCTAATTTATATATTGAAATTATTTTGTTACCTATATGCTCAATAGTTATGTTTGTATACTTCCTTTAATAGCAAATTATTTGATTTTTCTCTTTCTTAATTGTAATTGAGTAAAATTTAAGTATAATTTCATAATTTATGGTATTTCTGATAATTTATTCCATCTGTTTATAAGCTTACTTCTTAAAATGTGTCCATTTTGACCTTAGCAGTTGCTTCAATGGCACTGGCAAATCTTAACTCCTTGTAATTTCTTTTTAGACCTAATATTTTGGAAACAATGCTATTAACTTGGTGGTCACAGCTCTGTGGCAAATCTTGAAATCAGGCAATGTGATGCCCCCAGTTTTGTTTTTCTTTTTCAACATTTCCTTAGCAATTTGGGGTCTCTTCTGGTTCCATACAAATTTTAGGATTGTTTGTTCCAGCTCTTTGAAAAATGCCAGTAGAATTTTGATCAGGATGGCATTGAAAGTGTAGATTGCTCTAGGCAGTATAGACATTTTAACAATATTTATTGTTCTGATCCATGAGCATGGAGTGGTCTTCCATCTTTTTGTGTCTTCTTCAATTTCTTTCATGAGTGTTCTGTAGTTCTTCGAGTACAGATCATTTACCTCTTTGGTTAGGTTTATACCCAGGCATATTACGGTTCTTGGTGCTATAGTAAATGGAATCAGTTCTCTAATTTCCCTTTCTATATTTTCATTATTAGTGTATAAGAAAGCAACTGATTTCTGTACATTGATTTTATATCCTGCCTCATTACTGAATTGTTGACAACAAGATCCTAGCTAATAGGATCCAACAGTACATTAAAAAGATCATCCACCATGACAAGGTGGGATTTACCCCTGGGATACAAGGGTGGTTCAACCTTCACAAATCAATCAACGTGATAAAACAAATCAGTAAAAGAAGAGAGAAGAACCCCATGGTCCTCTCAGTTGATGCAGGAAAAGCATTTGACAATATACAGCATCTCTTCCTGATTAAAAAGCTTCAAAGTATAGGGATAGAGGGAACATTCCTCAACTTCATAAAATCTCTCTATGAAAAACCCACAGCCAATATCATTCTCAATGGGGAAAAGGTATCAGCCTTCCCTTTGAGATCAGGAACACGACAAGGATGCCCACTCTCACCACTTTTGTTCAACATAGTACTAGAAGTCCTAGCAACAGCAATCAGACAACAAAAAGAAATAAAAGGTATTCAAATTAGCAAAGAAGAAGTCAAACTCTTTCTCTCTTCGCAGATGACATAACACTTTAATGGAAAACCCAAAAGACTCCACCCCCAAATTCCTAGAACTCATACAGCAATGTTGCTAACTTGAAATCATAAAAACTCGTGTTGACTATAAAAATGCTAAAATGTGAATTTTCTTCACTCAAAGGTATCTTTCTACAGATTGAATGTCTTTGTTCCAGTTGTTTTTGTTTTATGGAAATTAAGAAAATTAGACATTTAGCCTCTTAGTATGTGGGAGTTTCTCAATTTATAGGTTAGGAAGCAAGAGTTAAATAGCAGTGTTGAGATTTACATCTAGTGCATCCTAATAACACTTTGAATTTGCTTCTTAAATAGGATGACATGTTGCAAATGAAATTTAATGTTGATAAATGTGGAGTAATTCAAATTAGCCTCAGATATAATAAGTGACAGATAAAAAATTATAGATAATTGAAGTGATGCATGAAGACCTTGAAAAAGACATTCAATTGTTAACAAACTTTCAGGAATCTTTTCAACTGAAAAGAAACTCTGTGCTCTTTCTTAAGATGTCAGAAGTTAAATGCAAAAATCCAAACGCTTTCCACTATGTATTAAGTTAAGTAATGTTTAATTGGACCACAGTGTTCCAAATTGAAAAAAAAAGTTGCATTCTTCTTCTGGACAAGTCCTACATCCTCTAGAGAGACGAATAACTTTATGTCACTTTAATGCTTTCTAAAGTACTTGGACATAAAATGGATGCGTTTCTCTTACTGTCTATTGACATCTGGAGTGCAACTGTTGGCGTAAAGACCAGAAAATTCTGCAAGTGTGTTCTGGCATGGAACTGTAACTCAGGTGTCTCTCAGTGGGAGAGCAACTACCAGACAGCACAGTCCTGGCGAGCTCCTGGGTCCCACGTAAGGTATTTAAGACATCTTTCTTGATTAGGTCAGAAGCTATCTGTCTCTTCAGTTCAGTGCACTGTAGCAGGCATACACATTAAATTAAAATCTGCTTTAACTCCTTTTTAATTATACAATTCTTGAAGGAGCAATTGAAACCCACTGACCTATAGCAAAGAAAAAGAAGAAGAAGAAGAGGAAGAAGAAGAAGAAGAAGAAGAAGAAGCAGCTCATATTGGAATATCAAATATTTTTCTGTTTTTACTTCTTCCTTTAATTCTTGCAACCACAGGAAGTGGGAAATTATGTGTTCGTTTGTTTGTCTCTAGTCCTTAAACGCAGAAACTTGGTCTGAAATTCTATTCCCAGAATACATGCCTTGTAACATAAATAAATCAGAATTTCCTATTTGATGTTTTTAAACACTAAAATTAAACAAAATGGTGCATTTATATATATTTTATACGTAACCACACATGACACACTTGTGTGATCATATATTAATGCATTTAATTATTTTGGGCATATATAATTTATGTTACACATATTCTCACGTGAGTTTATTTCTTTCCCACACTATTGGACATCTTTATTAAAGAAAGAGTTTAACAACAGAAGTTAATAGTCTTCTGGTTTACTTAGTTACAAGTAATCTACAGGAGTAGAAGAAATAAACCTTAAAATGCATAAAATTTTAAAGGACTCCAATACAAATTTACTTGAGAGTATTTAATGCCTTCAGTCTCAATCCAACTATGACTCTTGGGGCTCAATCTCTGGTGGTCAAGGACTGACTTATTTAAGTCTTCTCCATGGCACTTAGTATATAACAATGTATATATGAAACCCAATGAATATTTTTGATAATGACATGTTCTCACGCAAGGCGTGAAAAAGTTCATTAAAAGTAAGAGTGAAAGTTCACTGAAGGAGACAAAAATAAGTTAATCAAATATCTTAAGATTTTATATCTTACAACCTTCATATGCAGATACCTCATTTAATCTTCATTAAAAATATAGTGAAATTAGGAATTATTCTGCTTTGTAGAACACTGCATATGTGCAAAAAGGATCCTTTATTTCAATGTGACTACAATTATAATGTACAATGTGATTAAACATGTAGCTCTATTCAGAGATTTAAGAGAAGAGGGGCTGTCTATAACCCTTCCTGTGGCATGCGTGAGTAAACATACATCACTGTTTACAAACCATGATAACTGAAAAATTTTAAAAAATCAGGATGCATATAGACACTTTTGTAATCATGACTATAATTAAATTCCATAATTAATCTTATAACTAATATATTTTTATTTATAATAGGAGTTTTGACCTTCTTTCATATAGATTATTACAGATGAAAGTGTTTATAAATATACTCATTAAATACACCTGAGGAAACCAATCCCACACTGTATTCATAAAGCTTAGTTCAAAAACTGTTTCTTTTCTCTTTGAAAGCATTCATTTAGTTGAATTTTTTGTCCATTTACAGTAGAATAATGTTCTTCCCAACAGAGTTGAACAGAGGAGGACTAATCTTTATTCATAAGGCCAATAAATTTGTTCAGAGAACATATCTGCTAAAGGCTAAAATGACTATGAACAAGATGAATGGTGACTTTGTTTAGCTTTCTAGTGACAGCTATTACAAAAGGTTTAGGTTATTTCTTTTTGGCTCACTAATAAAGATTGTGGTATGGCAGGTGAAACACCAGATAAAATGCTTTCAGAATTGGTTTATAATTATATTCCCAAGAGGAAAAAAGTAAACCATATATATATATATGTATACACACACACACACACAGAGACAATTTCAGTTCAAGAAGAGAAACATTTTAAATTTTATGTAAGTGCACATGTGATATTATGATTTCTTTTGGGAAAGTAAACCAACCATTCACAGTTTATATTGCTTTACTTTATTACTAATATTTCTAATAATTCCATTACCTTAGTTTTATGATGCACTACTCTGAAAGGCATCATTTCTTCTGTTCAGAAAGAATAGCAAAATTCTCTTTTACTACTAACAAGCCAAAGGGGGCTTGAATAGTTATGTAGCATTAAAATGAAAGAGATGTCCTCAGGAAGGATTATGGGAATTGTCCTTATGCGGATTGTCCTTAGTAAAGGTGAGGTTATTTGCTGTTTGTGATACTTTGGATAATTATTTATATTTTGGTTTTTGAGTCCATTGCTAGTGATTCTTGTGGCTCACATGATAGAAATGCACCCTTTGGCTTCAACCAAATATGTAAACAACGACGTCTCCAAATAATTTTTCCTTTGTTTTTGGCCTCAGAAATTGGGAGTCTGTTATTGGCTATTAATTTGTACATAATATGCTTAAGGATAGATTTATTAGATTGAAACATAAGATCTAGATTTTTTTTTAGTATCTAATTCAGATTTTACAAGAAATTCTTGAAAAAGCATTGTTTATAATTAAATATAAACAAAAACAGATCCCAAAGTCATGTGTTCATGCTGGATTATAAAATTCTATATATTCTCTTTATACCACTTAACACTGTTAACTTTATTATTTTGGCCAAAACATTTCAAATTGTGAAAGTAATATATGACAGTTAGACGCGGAATACTTTCTGTCTACTCTCAGGGGCTCTCAGTGGTTTGGGTTAATTTTTCTATTGGAGTTCGGAAAGAACACACTGTTTCTGCCCATATCAGCTCTCTCAGTTTAAAGAAATGCCATCTTGGGGCACCTGGGTGGCTCAGTTGGTTAAGCGTCTGCCTTCTGCTCAGCTCCTGATCTCGGGGTCCTGGGATCAAGCCAAGCTTCAGGCTGTCTGCTCC
>RCUC01099875.1:0-28633 GCA_003697995.1 Taxidea taxus jeffersonii | reverse complement strand
TTAGGTAAAAGAACACTTATGAAGTTGATAAGTGGAAAATAATGAAAGAATTTTATATGCTTAATTCTACATGGTATGAAAATGAAGTTATATTATTGCCATCAAGCATATACGATAACTAACTGGTGAAAGGAAAATCAAAGTCAGCAGGGAAATGTTTGTTTATCCTTATAAGCTTCAAAATAATTGATTTCTACCCAAAACAGTCAGCGTGCCTGTTATAACTCATAATGCTTAGGGATCCATATGGAAAATAATATCATGAGGAAATATTTTACTTTCTAGTATTATATTAGTTATATTTGTCTTTGAAAAGAATATTCTTCATTTTTAAAAGACTCATTATTTTAATTTTATGTACTTGTTGTGTGTTGAAAACTACACACACGTGCGCGCACACACACACACCACATGCACACACACTATGATCAGAAGACAGTGATCATATTTTACTTGTCAATTTGCTTCCCCCACACCAAAAAATAATAATCTATCTCAAAATATGATATTCCACCCCATGGGGACTCTAGAATTCTGCAGAGATCATGTAAAACAATATAAACAATAACATGGTAGGAAAAAAATTAACACTGAAAATGACAAATAACTTTCTTTCCTCATTTGAGCAAACATAAAATGTGCTTGCAATTTAGGCTCAAATTTAAAAAATTCTAAATAGAGCTCCACCAGAAAACATGCTATATATATGCAAATGTCCTCCTTTCTATACTGAGATGAGGCCACTGAATTGTTATCAGCAAGGTTTGTGCTTTGAATCACTTCACTAGGGGATTTTTTTTTAACTTCATATTCAATTTCACTTTGTAAGAAACAATAACCATGTTCAAGAAAGCTGGATGATCATGAAAAAGAGTTTGAACAAAGCGAAATTAATAGATCTACTCAACACCCCTCCTGCCTGTGGGGACACTGCCTCTTGAGTTTTAAACTAAGTCTGCATAGGTGAACTTTTCTTTACTGACCTAACATCAAACCAGACTTTATTTCTGCCTACTATTGATTTGGATCTGTAGAAGACCAGTCAACTGTATTTGTGAAAAGGGTGTATATCTACCTCTATTGTTAGAGAGTGGTCACTTCCTGTATGTAGTTCAGCCAGCTTTGAACTCTTTGCCACTGTACCTCACTATGCAAATCATCTTCACTGAAAGAAACATTAAAAGGAACGCTGTAGGAGAAGCACAGTGTCAGTCTCAAGAGTTTAGAATACTTCTGAGCCACACAAAGAAATGTGCTCCTCCCCATTTCTTTTGTGTGACTTCTCACAAACCAGCCACCCTGAACTGGCATCTTTTATCTATAAAAAAGGGGGGAGGGCGGGATTTTCCCATCTTTCTATTGTAAGGTTATTATAAGCATCAAAGTAGGTGATATGTATAAAAAGACACTTTAACTAAGAAGTTCTACACAAACGTGAACCTTGCAACTGCAGTCATATGGTTATTACTGAGTGAGACCATCTCATTGCAATCAGCCATTAAGCCTCATGACCATACATGATGAAACCGTAATGAAAATAATGAGTGACTCACAAGCCAAACCCAAAAGACAACTTATGAAAACATAATTTACTACTATGATAAAGATGGATATTTATAGACCTTTAAGCATCCCTAATGTAATAATAGCACAAACTCTTATGGTTCTATAAAATCACAAAATAATGCTTATCTGTTTTGCATAGTCTAAACTCTGATATATAAAAATTCCAACACTGTGAGGTCAGAATTTTAATTTCCAGGATCCATGTGAACTGAGTTTAAGGAAAATAAAGGCTAACATACACTGTATCCTGGCAATGGAGCCAGGCACTCTTCTACATACTCTCCATTTACCAATTAATTGAAGGCTCCAGATATCCCTCTTAGATAGGTGATATTGTCATAACTATTTTATGAATGGAAAAACTAAGGCATAAAGAGTTCAAGTAACCTATCCAAAGTCACTCAGCTGGCAAAGAGGATATTAAGATTGAAAGTCATACACTCTACCTCTGGAGTCCATAATAGTAAACATGACACAGTATTCCTTGACAACTTGTCAAACGTTACCAAAAAACAAGGCAAGTGAGACTAAGGAATAGCAATGAGAATTTAAAACGTGCTAAATGACAGAACATATTTAAAATTGATGAATCTAGGGATCTACACATACTAGGTTTTTAATAAATGTCTAATCTCTCTGAAATCTTTTTACCTTTCCCTCTCTCTCTCCCTTTGAAGAAGACACTGACCAGAGATTTATACCAAAATCTTACTTGGAATTATTGGGAATTGGAGACAAAACACCTTGTCAGTGATTCTCAAATTTATCAGCATAAGCTAGCAGAAATGCTATTTCCAGCCTCCCACTTCTATAGCCGAAGTACTACGAAGGGATGAGATATCATCATTTTTTACAACTATTCAGTTGTTCTACCAATAATGCTGTAAAGGAAAAAAAAAATGAATAGATGGCTTTAAGGAAAGGCAAGAGTGAAATGTATAGCCTGTAAGTTAGGAAACATTTCAGAAAACTTTCTCTGTATGTTGCAAAGTAATAGCATAGTCATATTCACAAGCAGGGGGCCATATAAATGTCATATCAAGAGCCAATAGAGAGGCTTATAAAACAAAAATAATAGTCCATTTGTGGAGCAATATCTTTGATATAGTAAGAAATACTAAGGTGAAAAATGAGTGGCAGGTGAACATCCAGAAGGTTTTATCCTAGTGAAGAGAAAAATTGAGCTCTTGCTGAAAACTCCTAATCTAACAAACTGAAGGGTATTGCTGATGTATGATAGAACTGATCAACAAATCCACAGGAATATGTGAAAAAAAAGAGCATAAGGGAGGGGCAGAGAAAAGAAGAGTAAAATTCCATGTCATTCAGAGAGAGGGGAGGGGAGCGAGTGGAATAGACTGTCTAGGTATTGTGTGAGCAAATGCAGTCAATGCCAGAGTTCTGCACAGATTGTTGTTTAAAGGCAGGGTTTCCAGAAATAAAAGTTCCCAAGCGGTGACTCTAACTCCAGGTTTTGTTGTTTGTATCTGTTGATATGTTCTTTCTTTGACTGGGGAGGGCGCAGAGCTTAGAGGAGCCTACTGCTCACTCAACTTTCTGTTGTCATCTGGATGAATACAAGTAGCAGGATTCGGTTAAGAACAAGGTGTTCTGCATTGAGCCCTCTTTCCAAATCATGCCAAGTTGTTTTTGCCCTGTGCGTCTGCTAATCTGTAACACAAACACCCGTTTATTTCAGTTGCTTCCTTCCAAATCCTCGTTCATTCGCTTCATCTTTCATCATCGTTCACTATAGGTAACCAGAAGGCTTTTAAAAGGCTGAAATGCATGGGAGTGTGCAAATATGTTTTGTATTTCTTCAGGTGGAATAATGAGAAAATGTAACTGAAAGCAGATATCATTTTATACAAATGTGTATTTGAATATAATCTGCTCTTACTGACTTCATGTCCTTGTATAAACTAAGCCTCAGTTGCTTTCTCTGCAAAATAATGATGAAATTACAAATCTCAATCACTTTGTTGGTTCTATGGAAAAATTATTTGACACATGTGTTGGTTTTGGGGTATGTGTGTTCACACGCATTAATAAAAACATACATTAAATATTCTGTGCATATACTGATGAAAATCCATGAATCATTATCATCATCTTTACTAATAAATAGAGTATTTTCTACACTCAAGGAAGTGTTCTAGATGCTTTAAAGTTGTTAATTTTCCTTTTACAGTAATTCTTAATGACTCGTGGCAAGCCAATGGATTTGGGTGAGCTGATAGAAATGACCCGTAGATTATCCAGAAGCTTCACACCCAGTCCTCTGAGATAGCCACAGAGTAAAAGAAAGTGGCAAAGACTGCCTGAGACTCTGGTAAAGCAAGGGATCCTCAGCAAATACTGGAAGATGGCATCCCATGTGGGGTTGTACAGTGCTAGCATTCCAGGGATCCCCACTCTGGACTTTTGTCCCTTCACCAAGACTCTCACTGGAGGAGTAGATATAAACATTGCTGCCTTTGACAAGAGTTTTGAGCACATCCTGGCCAACCTCAAAGGCTGTACCTAAAAAGTCACCATTGTAATGCTTTAGACTTCCCAGTTGTCTCTGCCTCCCTAGGTGCCACTATTAGAATTTGGTTTGCTCTGAATGCCTCTTGCATAAGTTTTTGGCCCAGAACAGCACTGTGACAGGTCTCAGACTCCATACCAAAGGTAACTATCTCCTGAGCTCCTCTAACCACCATCCCTGAGCAGTCTGAGATCCCCAGACAGGGCACCTTCTCACCAAGGTGAGAGATGAGACAGCTGGCTGTTCTCTTACTTGTGTGCACTCCTTTCTGACAGACTCCCAGATCTGGATTTGGGACTTGAAAGGACAAAGTGGCCAACTTCCCTAGCTGCTCCAAGATGCAACACCACCATTCTCTTTTCTGATAACTGCTATTTTCTGGCTACAGGAGCCAGAGTTTGACAACTCTTTTGCCAAACTCTGAGATCTCTGTGAGCTTAAGAACATTAAGAGGATGTGGATAGTGGACAACCTTAAGTCACTAAATTCTGGCGATACCTAAATGGTTCTTGGGAACACAGATGTCCACATGAGCATCTGCAAAGAGTGGACAGAAATTCCTCACTCCAAGGACATAGTGGCCTGACCACACGGTTGGACTTTGGGCACCATACCAAGTTCATCACTTCAACAGGTATGAGCAGGAGACTCAAGTTATAAAGCCTGTGGGCCCTGTCCCATCTCACAGGAACTCATGCTCCATAGTGGGGTAGAGTTAGGGGGGAAGGAGGCAGAGAGTACTTGGCAAAAGGGGGATCTATGGAGAGAGACAGTCACATCATTTCACCACCAGATAACCTCTCAGATAGGAGAAAATTATGTGACAGACACTGCAGTATGGACTACCCTAACAGAAGTGGCCCTATAGGAACATATATATGTGCAAGGAGGAACTGTCACCTTCTAAAGGCTCAGGGTCAGAGCCCAGAGCCTATCCTCCAATGTCACTCATTGAGTTGGCAGTGTTGGCTAGTCCATAAACACTTTGGTTCTGTTCCTGCGAGATGGGAACAGGTTGTAAATAAAATTGAGGCTTAGTGAGACACAAATGGGAAGAGAAATTAAGACTGATTTCAATCTGGGACTGACTGCAAAATCTGTGTTCCTAATTATTAAATGTTTTATAGTTAATGTTTTTTTCAATTCTAAGCATATATTGCTGATGGTCATTTTGAACTCATGTGAGTGAAGTGTGCGTATGGTTGCTCTTGTCATAGTTACTCCTAATTTAACATGCACCCTAAATGGTACTTTAGTACCATTAGAAATATGTGTTGTTAAATTTCAATATTAAATTTCTGTTGTGTGCATTTATATTTCCTTCTTTGGGCACCCACAAATTTAAACCTGGGCCTTAGACTGTCATGAAGGAAACTGTGAAATAAAAATGTAGGGATGTGTCAAAACCATAAACTTTTCCTGCCACCTCATTTCTACCTCCTAATCCCAGAAACATTTCCAGTGGAATCCTCATCTTTATTACATTCATATTCAACATAGGGACACGCTGTGAAAGCCAAACTTTTAATCTGATGCATCATCTGTTTGTGTGACAAATATTTCATTTGCCCTTTCTAAATTTCACTGAGGACAGTGTTCTGATGGTAATAAGAAATGTGCATTTCCACATAATAGTATGTGGGTTTTTTGTTCATTTTCATAAATCTTTAGCATTGAAGTGGATAACTTAATCAGAAGAAATATATCCAGGTGGTTCAAATTTATAGAGAAATCACTTTTTAAATCTTTTAATTGAATTATTTAAGATTGCTTTTAATACAGACTAAGCAGAACCTAGGATAGAATAAATCTTAATCCCAGTTATACCTAATAGCAGCCAGCCTCTTGGGGGCTTCTGGTAGAGCTAAAATATAATCCATTTGTTAGCTCTCTATTGGTTGATGTCCTCAGGGAATTTTATCTACAGTAATTTGCAAATGCTTCCTTTTCCTATTGACATTGAGGGAGGTTTTTTATTACATTAGTGGTTACAGTAGTTGTGAGAAGGGACGTATTGTCTCTCAAACCACTTGCTCTTGGCTGACCACTCATGCCCATGTATTTCAGATCTGTGTCTACATAACTGATGCTTTCCCATTCTCCCTTCCTGACTTGGAAACTTGGTTTTAAGGTGACTTCACTCATGACTCACTTTAATATTCCAAATTCCCATAGAAGTTTCCATAACTGAGTGCACCAAAAGTGTGGTTTTATTGTCTATAAGTCAGACTCACTTGCCTGGCTTTACAGAGAGACCACTGAACTAAGGTTCTATAAATATTCAAATACTCCCCACAAGGGCTTGAGGCAGATTTCTCTCTACTAGTCTATACTCTGCTAACTTCCCTCTCCTCCTCTCATCAGTTACCTTCTTCATGGCAAATTGCTGATTTACATATGATGGTATATTCTCAATCCAGAGTCCCTCATGGAAAAACCATGCATGGCTTTTAGACCATAGAGCAATGAAAGGAGTGTGGTCCTTGGAGGCCTTCATGTTTGTCTGTGCCAGTCGTGAGATAACCTGCCCACATAGGCAGTGTCAGGAGTGTCAACAAGCCCCAGGAAGAAGCTGGAAGTTATTTTTCACTTGAGCTATACTGAGGAGCTACCATAGGCAGCCTTTGAGTACAACTTCCAAGAGTTTCCTGCTAGTAGCTTTATTTGAATTTTGTGTAAGACACCAAGCTGTGTGTACTCATTTTGCATATGCTACTAATGCCGTGTGGACAGTCATTTCATAGGAACCTAGCTGAACTTCCTGAGCCACCATCCTTTGTAGAATTTAAGAGACTTCTTTTCAGTTCAGCCAGTTCAGCCTCCATTGACTTTCAGGCATCTTATTGTCCCTTGGGATGAGCATCAATAAAATTCCTCAATAAGCAATGTGGGTTCCTCAAAGTCTGAACAGCCTGCTAGTGTCTAAGTTTGTTACTTAGTGACAGGTCAGAGAGAGAGAACTTATTTCTCAGAATTTGGAGAATGTCCATGGTTGTTCTAGGAATTTCACGGGCTGAGATAGACTTGGATTAAAGTTGTATTTATCAGAGAGCTTTTATTTGTTATACGGATGACTAGAGCCCTCAACGCCTCTGGGCTCCTTTCTCTGAGGAGTCTGTTATCATGACATCAGTATACTGCTCCAACAAGCTACTCATGTTTGTCGAGCTCAAGTCCTGCCTTACTAGATTATGGGAACAGGGTAGCAAATTCATATATCCTTGTGTTATTATAATAAATGCATACCAAGAACCTAAGTCACCAGAATGCAAATTGTTCTGGCTTGACTGCAGAATTACTGTGGAACAGAACTTAAACAAGACTATAATGGTATACAAGTTTTCTGTGGCCTGTTTCACTTCCTACATAGTCTTTCCCATATTAAGTACAGCTGAGATAACTGGAGGAAATATCTTGTTTAATTTTTGATAGTCTATTATTATATACAAGAACTGTATGCTTTATAAACTACCCAGACAAGTCTCCCCCCAAAATATTTTTTTACAATCAAACCTTCTAATTCATGCATTGCCATAATCAGAAGAAATATCTTACATTTGTCTTATACCAATCATGCATTGTATAAATATTGCTTAAAACTGACTATATATGAAAGATTGGGTAAATCAAAAGATTCCTATTTATGATGGGTAGTTAAAACTGGAAGAGTGGTGTTAGTTACTTCTTGTAAAAAGGGCAAAGCCTAAGCGCCCAGTTCATATATCTATTCTAATTATATATTCAGGTAAATTCAAGGATATTTTCCTTGAATTTTCCACAGAATATTTTCTTTAGTCACACATTCTAACTTGTGACTTAATCTCTGTCTGAGTTCTTTCTACCACTGCATCTTCATACTCTTCATATTTTATACTCTGAGTTTCAATTTTGGGAATTTCACATTGCTATTCCAGAGTGGATGTTGAGCCAGATATCTAGCATCCTGACAAGTACATGAACCCAAATTACTTTACTCAAATTATACTTACGTCCCAAGATACCCTACCAGAAGTTGAGTAGGCAGATTTTAGCCCTTCAAATCAATCATTCTCAGATATCATGGTTTTAAAAGGAAAGGAACATCCAACTGTCTACTTTTATTTCTTTGTTTAATTAAGAGTTTATTTTTTTAGATCATCTTAAGGTTCAAAGCAAATGGAGGGTAAGAAAGAGTTTATATACAACCTCTGTTCCAATGCATGCATAGCCTTCTCCATTAACATCACTCATCAGAGGGGTACATTTTTTACAATTAATAAATCTAAATTGACTTGTAATCATTGAAAGTTTATAGTTTACATTGGGGTTCACTTTTGGTGTTGTACATTCCATGCTTTAAAGAAATGTATACTGACATGAATCCACCAATATATTACTATACATAGTAGTTTCACTGACCGAAAAAGCCGCTATGTTCCTCCTCTTTATTCCCCCATTTTACAGGCCTCTAACAATCTCTGATCATTTTCCTGTCTATAGTTTTGCCTTTTCCAGAATGTCCTATAGTGGGAATCATACAGTATGCAACATTGTTAGGTTGACTTTTTTCACTTTTGAAATTCTTCCGTATCTTCTCATGGTTTGATGGTTCATTTATTTTTGCTAGATTTTGCTATTTTTCTAGTATTTGCTATTTTGCCAAATAATATTTCATTGTATGATATACCACTGTTTATCCATTCACCTGCTGAAGAGTATCTTGGTTGCTTCCAAGTTTTGGCAATTATGAATAAAGAAGCTATAAATATCTATGTGCAGTTTTTGTTTGGACAGGTTTTCAGATCCTTTGGGTCACTACCAAAGAATTTGATTACAGGGTCATAGTGTAAGAATATGTCTAGTTTTGTGAGAAAATGTCATCCATCTTCCAAAGTGGCTATATAGTTTTGCCTGTGGTCCAGAGGTATGTCATTCCAGTGGGTATGGAATTGTAACAGTTTTAATTTCCATTTTCTGGATGACAATTCATGTGTAGCATCTTTTAATGTTTATTTACCACCTGAATATCTGCTTTGGTTGAGGCCTATTTTTTAGTCCAGTTGTTTGTTTTCTTATTGTTGGATTTTAAGAGTTCTTTGTCCTTAGATATCCTTTGGATAACAGTCCTTAGATGTATCTTTTTTTTTTTTAAGACTTTATTTATTTATCTGAGAGAGAGAGAGAGAGAGACAGCATGAGAGGGGAGAGGTAAGAGGGAGAAGCAGACTCCCCACTGAGCAGGGAGCCCAAAGTGGGACTTGATCCCAGGACTCCAGGATCATGACCTGAGCTGAAGGCAGTTGCTTAACCAACTGAGTTGGTTGGTGGCAGTTGCTTAACCAACTGCCACCCAGGTGCCCTAGATGTATCTTTTAACAAATGTTCTCCCAGTCTGTGAATTTTATTTCTCATTCTTTTCACATTGCCTTTGAGATAGCAGGAGGTTTTAGTTTTAATGAAGTCCAGCTTATAATTTATTTAATTTAAGGATTGTGCCTTTGGTGTTGTATCTAAAATGTTATCACTATACCCAAGGTCATTTAAATTTTCTTCTATGTTCTTCTAGGACTTTTATAGTTTTGCCTTCTACATGTAGGTTTGTGGCCCATATTGGGTTAATTTTTGTGAAAAGTGTAAAGTCTGTGTCTAGATTCAACCTTTTGAAATAAGATGTCCAGTTGTTCCAGCACCATTTGTTGAAAAGACTCTTTAGTCCATTGTACTGCCTTTGTTCCTTTTCTTAAAGATCAGTTAACTAGATTTATTTGGGTCCATTTATGGGCTTTTTATTCTTTTACAATGATCTTTTTGTCTATTATTTCACTATATGACACGGTTTTGAATATGGTAGTTTTATAGTTAAGTCTTGAGGTCAGAGAATATTAGTCTTCTGATTTGGTGGTTTTCCTTTACTATTGTTTTGAGTATTGTGGATTTTATACTCTGCATATAAATGTTATAATCGTTGATATCCACAAAAATGATTTTCTAGGATTTTGAGTGGAATTGCATTGAATGTACATATCAAGTTGAGAATAAATGGCATTTTGATAATATTGAGTTTTCCTATCCATGAACATGGAATATCTCTTCATTTATTGATTTCATTCATCAGAGATGTGTGTAGTTTTCTTGATATAGTTCTTATATATATGTTTCATTCATTGTATTCCCATGTATTTCAAATATTTTGGATGCTAATGTAAATGACATTATGTTTTATTTCAAATTTTGTTTGTTCCTTGCTGATGTATTGAAAAGTGATTGAATTTTGTATATTAACTTCATATCCTGCAAACGTACTATATTTGCTTATTATCACCAGACTTTTTTTTTTTTGTCCATTCTTTCAGATTTTCTATGTAGGTGATCAAGTCATCTGCACACAAAGAAATTTTCTTTCTTCTCGATCTGCTTCTCTTATATTTCTTTTTCTTATTGCTTTAGCTAGAACTTCACAGTATGACTTTGAAAAAGACTGATAAGTATGAACATCCTTGCCTTGTTTCTGATCTTAGTAGGAAAGCTTAGAGCTTCTCACTACTAAGTATAGTATTAACTGTAGGATTCCTATAGATACTCCTTCTCAGGTTGATTAAGTTTTCCTCTATCCCTAGCTTGATTGGGTTTGTCAAATGTCTTTTGCTCCATCTATTGATATGCTCATGTAATTTTTCTTTTTTATCCTCTTGATGTTATGGAATAGATTTTTAAATGTTGAACCAGTCTCGCATACCTGAGATAAATTTCACTTCGTTGCAGTATAAAATTATTATATATATATATATATATATATATATATATATATATATATATATATCAGAGAGAGAGAGAGTGAGAGCAAGCACAGGCAGACAGAGAGGCAGGCAGAGGCAGAGGGAGAAGCAGGCTCCCTGCCGAGGAAGGAGCCCGATGCAGGACTTGATCCCAGGACACCGGGATCATGACCTGAGCCGAAGGCAGCTGCTTAACCAACTGAGCCACCCAGGCATCCCAAAATTATTATATTTTTTGAAGGAAGAAAGTGGTATTTTTTTTTTGAAGGAAGAAAGTAATTTTTTGAAGGAAGAAAGTAATATTTTTAGAAATTATTTTTATACATTACTTCATTTGATTGGCTATTTTGTTGAAGATTTTTACACCTATGCTCATGAGATATTTTGCCCTGTACTTTTCTTCTGATGTTTGTGTCTGATTTTGGTATTAGGGTAATGCTGGCTTCATAGAATTAATTAGGAAGTATTCTCTCTGCTTCTATCCTCTGAAAAAGATTGTAAGAAACTAATATTTCTTTCTTAAATATTTGGTGGAATTCACAGTGAGCCCATCTGAGCTTTCTGTTTGGAGGGTTATTAATTATTGCTTCAATTTTTTTTAATAATTATAACCCTCTTCAGATTTCTCATTTGTTCCTATGTGGGTTTTGGCAGATTGTGACTTTCAAGTAATTTTATTTATTTAGGTGGTCACATTTGTGGACATAGAGTTGTACATAATGTTATTTTATTGTTCTTCTAATGTCCATAGCATCAGTAGTGATGTCTCCACTCTTATGATATTAGTAATTTGTACCTTCTCTCTCTCTCTCTCTCTCTTTTTTTTTAAGTTAGCCTGGATACTTATTAATTTTACTGATCTTTTTAAGAACCAGCTTTTGTTTCCATTCATTTTACTCTATTGATTTACTGTTTTCAATGTCATTGATTTCTATTCTATTTATTTTCTTAACTTGGATTTTTATTTTCTAGTTTCCTAAGATGTAAACTTAGTTGATTGATTTTAGATCTTTCTTCTTTTTTAGTGTAAAATTGCAATGTTATAAACATCCCTGCTTTCACTGCAACCCACAAATTTTGATATTATGTAATTATTTTTATTTAGTTCAAAGTATTTTTAAATTTCACTTGAGATTTCTTCTTTATGTGTTATTTTGAAATGTACTTAATCTCCACATATTTGGAGATTTCCTACTTATCTTTCTGTTATTTTTAGTTTAATTGCAGGCTAAGAGCACACAGTGTGTATGGTTTCTATTTGTTTCAAATTTGTTAAGGTGTGTTTTATGGTCCAGAATGCAGTCTATCTTGGTGAAATTTCCATGTGACTTAGAGAAGAAAGTCCATTTTCTTGTTGGATAAAGTCTATTGATGTCCCTTACATCCAGTTGACTGATGGTGTTGTGGAGATCAACTATGTCCTTATTAATTTTCTGCCTACTAGATCTGTCCTTTTCTGATAGAGAGCTATTGAATTCTTTGGCCATTATAGTGCATTCATTTATTTCAGTTCAAAATCTTTTTTAATTAGTTTTTGACTCACATAATTTGACACTTAAGTTAGAAAAATAAGTTTTGACTTTGCTTTCACCTGTTACTTCTTCAATGTTCTTCTTCTTCAGTGTTCTTCCTTTTCACATATAGATCTGAATTTCTGTTCTATGTTATTTTGCTGCTCTCTAAAGAAATTTTTTAAATTTCTTACAAGGAAGGTGTACTGACAACAAATTCCTTCAGTTATTTCTGAGGAGAAAGCAAATATAATTCTTTGTTTCTCTCTACATAAGATGTCTAACTTTGGTTTCTTTCAGGATTTTTTTTCTTTGATAATCTGTAATTTGAAAATGATATACATGGTACTGGGTTGGTTTTTTTGTTTTGTGTGGTTTTTTTAGTATAAGTTTTGTTTTTTCTTTGTCATTTTGGTTTTCTCTGAGATTCCTGGATCTTATTTGGTGTCTAACCTTAAATTTGTGAAAATTCTCAGTCTTTATTGTTTCCATTGTTGTTGTTGTTTGCCTTCTGGAATTTCTATTACATATATGATGCCATAAGTATACCTTAGCTGTCCCATGGTCCCTGGATATTCTGCTTGTTTACTTTTTCAGTCTTTGTTCTCTTTGCTTTCCATTTCCTAGAATTCTAGAATTCTATTGATATATCCTTTAGCTCAGAATTTCTTTTCTCAGCTTTGTCCAGTCTATTAATGTGCCCATTAGAAGCATTCTTTATTTCTGCTGTAGTGTTTGTTTGTTTGTTTGTTTTTTAATACCTAGCATTTCTTTTTGCTCTTTCTTAGGATTTCCATATCTCTACTTACCTTGTCCTTCTGTTCTTGCATGTTTTCTATCCATCAGAGCTCTTAGTATAGTAATCACAGTTGTTTTAAATTATTGATCTTCTAATTCCAACACCACGGCCATGTCTGTTTCTAAGATGCGCTCTGTCTCTCTAAATTATTTTTTTCCCTTTTCAATATGCCTTTTTTGGGGGGGCGATGTAAATCAGACATGGTGTACTTAGTAAAAGATATGGCTGTAAATAGGCCTTTAGTTGTATTGTAGTTAGGTTAGGTTTTGGGGAGGGGAAGTATTCTATAATCCTTTGATAGATCTCAATCTTTTAGTGAGGCTGTGCCATGGCACTGTAATCTTTGTTTTTCCCAGTCACCCCCTCTCCCACTTATATGGGACAGAATGGGTAGTCTTGGCCTATTAGAGGGAGCTAGAATTTGGTATTGTTGTCTACTTTGAAGGCTAGAGCCAGTTGGACTCAGTATTTACCTTCTCCTAGGTAAATTAGGCTCTGGCAACAACCTAGCTCTGGCTAACTAGATTACCCTAAGGACAGGTCTTTTAAGAAAAATAGTACCTTTTCAGGGCACCTGGGTGGCTCAGTTGGTTAAATGACAACATTTGGCTCAGGTCATGATCCTGGAGTTCTTGAGTCCCTCTTCAGGCTCCCAGCTCAGCAGGGAGTCTGCTTCTACCTCTGACTCTCCCCCCTCTTGTGCTCTCAAATAAATAAACAAAATAAAAACAAACAAAAAACCCCCAAAGTTCCTTTTCCCCTCCCAATGCTGAAGCAGGAGAGGATTTTTTAAATGATACTTACTGTGAGAACCTGGTTGAGCTCCTGGAGGTAAATCTCACAGTATTGTGGGAGATCCCTTGGACTTGGTTCTTCTGAAATATTTAACTTTCAGATTTGTCCATACTGAACCTCCAGAAATTTGTCAGTTATAGTTGAGGTTTTCTTGCCCTGGTGCTGGTTCCTGTGGAAGTTTTGCTTGTGAGCCTCTAGAAGATCCACTAAGCTATGACTCTGAACTTTTTCTTCTGTCTCGTCTTGTGGAGAGGAATCTACCCTTGTCCTCTTCTCTTTTATGTAAAGAGGACTGGTTGATTTTTTTAGTCTGTTTAGCTTTGTATGTATTGTTAGGTAGGAGTAGAAACTTTCAAGCTCCTTAGGTGCACTGGAAACTCAACCTAGATATCTTTTAAAATATTTTGCTTTCTGACTCATGATAACTATGTTTTGATTAAATTTATACAAGGTGGGCTAATTATAGTGAATTTTGTAAATTTTAAGTAGTGGGAGTATTGTCCTCAATAATTTGTTCTCACCTCTAAGCATTGATTGACTGATGCATTCTCAGTGCCTTACTGGAAATGCTGGCAGTTTCATTCTTATAATAATAATAATAACAATTATTATATAATTATATATAATAATTATTACAATTATATATAATTGTACAATTACAATTATATATAATTATATATTACAATTATATATAATTATATTATATAATAACAATTATTATTATCATTATTATATCCTTTTAAATTTTAATATTTTACTGAGAATCATACATATAACTTCAGTTCACTTGATTTAATTGTATATTTTCTGTATACTCATTGGTTGTTCAAATCTCACCAGAGTCTCATTTTAAAACATTCTTAACCCTCACCATCCTTATTTCCATTTTCCCCTTACCACTTCACAACTCCTTACTCTCATCCTGCCCAGACAACTACTAATGTACTTTGGATATCTATAGATTTTCCTATTCTGAACATTTATATACATGGAACCATACAGTATGTGATTTATGATTGGCTTCTTTCACTTAATATTATGTTGTCAAGGTTTATATATGTTGTAGCATGTATCAGTACTCCATTTCTTTTTATTGACAAATAAAATTCTTTTGTCTGGATATACTACCTTTTAACCCATTCATCAGATGATGGCATTTAGATTATTTTCTCTTTGGGGCCATTATGGATAATGCTCTTATAAACATCTCTACATGAATTTTATGTGAACATAGGTTTTCATACACCTGAGGTAAACAACTAGTCATTACTAGGTCACAGGAACACTCTATGATAAAATTTTAAGAAACTGGTAGATTATTCTTCAAGGTGACTACATCACTTTATATTCCCACCAGCAGTGTATGAGGGTTCCATTATCTCCACCTCCTCAAAACTTGTTAATATGGTTTTAATTATAATCATTTCAATGTGTCTGAAGTGGTATCTCATCATGGTTTTGATTTTCATGTTTCTCTCAGTAAAGATATTGAGTTTTTTTTTCATGTTATTATTTGTCAATTGTATATCTTCATAGGAGAACTGTCTTTTTAGATCTTTTCCCTCTTGCCCACAAATAACACTTTTCAATTGCATTGTCTATCTTTTATTATTGAATTATAAATCTTTTATTTTAAATACAAGTCCCTTAAAACATATTATTTGCAGACACTTCCCAAATTTTATGCATTTTTATGTTTTTGATGATGTTCTTCAAAGCATGTATTTTTAATTTTGAACAATTCCAATATATTTATTGCTGTGCCTTTTATACCATATCTAAGATAACTTTGCCTAACCCAGTTACAGGGATTTACTCCAACATTTTCTTCTGAGATATATATAGTTTTAGTTCTTACATTTATGCCTATAATTTTGAATTTGTGTGTGTATGTGATTTGAGGTATGGTTGCTACTTCATTATTTTCTATGTGAGTAGATAGTTATCCCAGTACTGTTTATTGAAAAGACCATTCTTTCCATCTGGTGTTCTAAACATCTTTGTTCAAAATTAATTGACAATAAATATAAGGGCATATTTGGAGGTGCTCAAACTATATTGATCTGTATGTTTAGCTGTATGCCATTACCATACTGTCTTAATAATTTATTAAGTATATTTATGCATGTGTGTGTCTGTGTTTATTAAAAATAATTTTTACTATGTAAGTTTTGAAATTAGGAAGTGTTAGGAAGTGTTTTTACTATGTAAGGTTGAAATTAGAAAGGAATTTTGTTCTTTTTCAAAATTGTGACTGTTCTCAATCCTTGTATTTCCATATGAAGTTTAGGGTCAGCTTGTCAATTTCTGCATAAGATCTACTTTATATTTTGTTAGGTATTGCAATTAATCTGTAGATCTATCTGGGGAGTATTTCTATATTAACAATATAAATCTTGGGGCACCTGGGTGGCTCAGTGGGTTAAAGCCTCTGTCTTCTGCTCAGGTCATGATCTTGGGGTCCTGGGATCGAGCCCCACATTGGGCTCTCTGCTCCACAGTGAGCTTGCTTCCTCCTCTTTCCCTCTCTGCCTGCCTCTCTGCCTACTCTGTCTGTCAAATAAATAAATAAAATCTTAAAAAAAAAACAATATAAATCTTGCAATCTATGCTCATGGAATGACTTTCCATTTATTTAGATCTTTTATTTCTTTCAAATATATTTTTATTTTCAGTCAATAAAATTTCACTTTAAATTTATTCCTAACTACTTAATTAAAAAAATCCTTTTATAAATCCTTAAATTTCATTTTTCAATTCTTTCTATTAGAAAAACTTGTGTGTGTGTACTATACATTGCAACTTTGGTGCATTGATTAGCTCTATTAAATTTTTAGGGATTAATATTTTCTATAAAAGATTATGTAATCTTCAAAAAGAGATATGTTTATTTTTTATTTGTATTTTTTTTTAAAGATTTTATTTTCTTGTCAGAGAGAGAGAGAGGGAGCACAAGCAGGGGGAGCAGTAGGCAGAGACAAGCAGGCTCCTCACTAAGCAGAAAGCCCAATGCAGGACTCAATCCCAGGCCCTTGGGATCATGACCTGAGCTGAAAGCAGAAACTTCATGGACTGAGACACCCCGATGTTCCTAGAGATATGTTTAATTGTTTTTTTTTTTTTCAGTCCAATTAACTTTTGTTTTATTCTCTTGCATTTTTGCCCAGATTACAGCTTCTAGTACAGTGTTGAACATAAGTGGGGAGACTAAACACCCTTGTCTTTTTCCTGATCTTAAGGAGAAAGCTTTACAGTTATTTGCCATTAAGTATAATTATAATGTAAGCTGTGAGCTTTTCACAGATAACCATTATCAGTTGGAGGAAGTTATTGATTAGAACTAGGTTGTTGAGTGTTTTATCATGAAGGCGTGTTGGATTTTTGTCCATTGTTTTCTACATCTATTGAAATGATTAAGTTATTCCATTCTTACAAAGGCATCTAACAACTACAAATGAGTGAGAGCTCATTTTACCCTTTTTTAAAAATCTTACATTTGTTCTGCCTTTGTTTTGGGTGGCATAAATACTTTTTTTTAAATAATGAGACAGATTTTATTGCATGCAACAAGAATATCTTTAAGTGGTATATTGAACAATTGAAAGGTATCAGATACATACTAAAATAAAAATTTACAATTAAGTTGTGATTATAACCATTCTTATATTACATACAGTGTTTATCTGTATGTATTTGTGTTTAAAAATGGTTGTTACTTAACAAATTAGTAGTTATACTTGTTTTTCCATCACAGCCAGATTAAATAAAGCAAACCACTGAATATGGTATGATTTTGGTTTCTCTCAGTAATTTCTTTTCAAAATACTCCATCCTACTTGTTATATTGTACTTATAAAATTTTCCTTAATTTTATAACTTTTTGTGAATTTTAAAGCTGTTTAGTGTTTTATAGGCCTACCATTAAAACAAAACAAAACAAAAAAAAACCCAAAAAACCAAAAACCCCTCACTGGACAATAAGGCATATGATATTAATGCACAAATGTTTCACTAGTCAAATATGGCTTTAAAAATTATTTCAAGACCATTATCTTCTATCAGACATTTTTCAATATATAGTTTGTCCAAATTCCACATGAAGCTGTAGGTATGAAAAGTATTACATTGGGACCAGTATGTTCCAATTAGACTGCTACTAATTTCACCTTGCTATTAGTCGACGTGGATAGTGAGATCACCATAATACCTAGCAACTATGTTAGTTGAAAATTGGCAATATGTTAAGTAGTTCCATAATCGATGTTCAAATCACTATGAGAGCCCAGTGACACATTTAATCAAGCTGGGCTTGATTAAATGTGTCACTTCACTCAACAAAAGGGAAGGTGGAAAAGAGAGTAGATGAGGTAATGTTTTGTAGAAACAGAGTGGATGCCATCAGTTCCTTCTTACTCCTTCCAAGAAGATTTGACTGACATTTAACCTCCTTCATTAAATTAAAACTTACATCTTTGGATAAATCCTAGTGATCCACAGGACTAATAGAATGGCTGCTACTGCTGGGACATGGGGATGGAACAAAGGGAGTATGAAAGAGCTGAAAGGAAATAACCCCATTTCACATGGCAATGATAATACATTTTTTCTTTTTAAGTGGGTCCTGCTCAAAATGGTTGAAAATTAATTATCTTGGCTCAAATGAGAGCTATGTGTTGGAGAGGAGATGCCAAGATGAGGAGCAATCATGACCACTGTGGGAGAGTACAGGGAGCTTACCAACAGTAGTCAACTGAGAAAACACCTTTTTCTTTTTCCCCCAACCATAGCCTCAGCACAGTAAGCTCAGAAAAGAGAAAGGGACTAAAAGAGCAACCCTCTGCACCCAGCCCACTGGAGAACCAGGTGTAATCTGTATCAAAGGGAAAGGGAGACTTTATTTTTTTTAAACTTTATTTTTTCAGTGTTCCAAGATTCATTGTTTATGCATCATACCTAGTGCTCCATGCAATGCATGCCCTCCCTAATACCCATCACCAGGCTCACCCAACTCCCCACCTCCCTCTTCTCCAAAACCCTGTTTGTTTCTTAGAGTCCAGTCTCTCATGGTTTGTCTCCCCTCCGATTTCCCCCAACTCCCCTCTCCTCTCCTTCTCCCAATGTCCATGTTTTTCCTTATGCTCCACAAGTAAGTGAAACCATATGATAACTGACTCTCTCTGTTTGACTTATTTCACTCAGCGTAATCTCCTCCAGTCTCGTCCATGTTGACACAGAAGTTGGGTATTCATCCTTTCTGATGGAGGCATAATATTCCATTGTACATATGGACCACATCTTCTTTATCCATTCGTCTGTTGAAGGGCATCTTGGCTCAGAAAGGGGGACTTTAAATTGAATTTGAGATTGAGGAATTTAGCTGACTATGTTTTGATAACTTGAGAACATTAAAGAAAAAGACTGTAGAAGCAGATGGAACTTTCATTAAAGATACTGGTTATTCTATATATTGTAATTATAAGTGATAATACAGAGCAAGGCCAGTAGAAAATACTGTGTAAATACTGCATTTATCTGTTATAACAATGATGATCTTTATTTCTCTTAACTTATTTATATGCAGTGTAAAGCATAATAATCTAACATGTTTTTAGCAAAATAAAATCATTTTATATAAAAGCAAGAGCATTTGTCAAGTATTGTATATAAGCTCCGTTGATAGAATAATTGGATGAATGCCTACATGGACAAAGCAAATAGATCTTGTTTGCAAATACTTAGGCTTCTATATTTGTAAATTGTTTTGGTTCTGCTTGATTTCAGGTGAACTTTAAAATGTGAAATCAATTCTAGGATTAGAAAACTTCAGTGAACGGAAAAGATATTATTCCTTTCTCCCAGCTGACTCTTAGTCACCTACTTCTGCCTGTACCCTCTTGTTTCTATGATGCAGTTGTGAGGGAGAAGTTAATAGGTCCATGTGGGGAGAAAGCAATGTGAAGCTTTGAATAATAGATTAAAATATAATCCTGGGGAATATATATTAATCTTGTTATTGGTGATCACATAAAAGGCATCTTAAAAATTCCCTGCCAAAACATATTCTTAGATAATATTTATTAATTTCTATATATAAGATAACCAGGAAATTATTTTGTGAATCAGGTTAAATGATGATAGGTACAATTTTTGATATATTTACTTAGAATATTTCCATATGCACTTTATTTTTTTGTAAGAATGACCTGCATCTGCTATTAGATCAATGGTTTTTTAAATAAAAATATTACGATGTGGGGCACCTGAGTGGCTCAGTGGGTTAAGCCTCTGCCTTCAGCTCAGGTCATGATCTCAGGGGCCTGGGATTGAGCCCCACATTGGGCTCTCTGCTCAGCAGGGAGCCTGCTTCCTCCTCTCCCTCTGCCTGCCTCTCTGCCTACTTGTGATCTCTCTGTCAAATAAATAAATAAATCTTAAAAAAATATTACGATGTGATTTGTTCAAAACAAAACTTTACATTACCTAGTTAAGCATAACAAGTATTGCATGTACACTATTTCCAGTTGTCTATACTTTTATGTTTCAGTATAGTCAAATCTTAGCTTTTATCAGAAACTTTCTCCAATTCTCCTGAGATCTTCATCAGAATGCATTCTCATTCTGAGGCATTTTTTTTCTTTCTTTAGAATGAATAACTTAAACTAATGAGAAATGATGTTACTGGGAAGATCAGTGAATAGGAAATACAAAGACTTGATTTATTTCCCTTATATGAGCTTACTTACATAACTTGACTGAGTTAATAGGTGTGTAGGGATGAGAGGCAAGTCCAGAGCATGTGCTTCTAAAAGGTAATACCTAAATTACATTTCATCAGGGTTATGTAATTCATGACAATTATGAAAGTTCAAACCCCAAGAGTTTTTTAATTCCAATCTTTGGCTAGATAGATCCATTCTTGCTCCAGAAATATATCATGTGAAGCTCTTTAAGGATGGAATTGAAAGGAACTCTGAGTTACAAAGTGGAGGTTGTTACCTGGAACAACTGAAGATGTCCGGTTCAGAGAAGCAAGTGAATACAAAAAGAAAAAAAAAAAAATAAGAGAGAAACAGGCTCCAAATCATAGGGAGCAGAGAGAATGAAGAGCAAATTCATTTCCAGCCATAGACAGTGTCCAAAATTATGGGTTCAGAGAAATAATATCAAGAAAACAGTTCATAATTAATGAGGAAGGAACAATATCTGAAATTTGAAATCTTGAGCAGTTCCCAGGTAGAATATTGGCCTTTGAGGGGATGCCTGGGTGGCTCAGTTGGTTAAGTGTCCAGTTCTTGATTTCAGCTCAGATCTTGATTTCAGCTCAGATCATAATCTCAGGATTGTGAGATTGAGCCCCACGTTAGGGAGTCTGCTTGAGATTCTCTCTCCTTCTCTGACAAAATGAATTTTAAATAATTGAACTATATAGGGGTTAGTTGCTACAGTACAGATAAAATACGTAATATGTGAGCAAATACGTAGTAATATTAAACCCTCCCAAGTCACAATAATTTTGAATGTAAGTATTTTTAATTTATCTCAATTCCACATAGATTTGTAAGATTTTTATTTGACAGAGGAAGAAGAAATTAAATTCTTAGTTATTTTTTCATGCTTCATTGCCAAATTGATTTGAATAATTTTTAATCAATACTTATAGTTGGTTTGCAGAAATGCTAAAGTCACTTTACTCCAAGATGACTATCTTGGTATATTTTACATATAGAAAACTGACATCTAGAAAATTTGTTGTAGAGAATTTGTGGGGTTTTTTTATTATTAAATAACAAACTTGTTGAAGGATCAAAACTAAGTAATTTTTGTCTTTTCCAATTGTCCTTTACATTATACTGTGTTTACTTCATAAGTCCACCCTTTCCTTTAGTATAATAAGTTACAGTTAGTATAATTTAGTATAATATACTTTAGTATAATATGCAGAAGGCATATTATACTGAAATAAATCATTTCACCTGGGTAGGAGATCTTATTTGGTCCTTTTCAGCTACTAATTTTCTTAACATAAATTATTTATAAGGTTTAGCAGAAAGCATAACAACCACAAAAAAAGAATTTATGTGTAAATATAGAGATGTCAGGTCTGGCTGGGAGGAATACAACTTGGTGGAGGTTGTTAAATATGGTACTGACATTCTGGAGGTTGGACTGACTAAAAGACTAAGTTGTCAATATGGGAAGGAAGATGAGGTTAAAGGAAAGAAGTTTTTCATCTATTGCTGTTTCTTTAAATTGTTCTTTTCTCTTAAGTTAATAACAATTACTAAAAATGTCATATTTTAAAACTATAAAGATTTTTCTCTGCTTAGTTTATAGATTCATCACAATTAGGTTTTTTAAACATAACTGCAAATATTTAGAGAATTTAACTTTAGGGAAAATGAAATCTTAGAGAAAAGGAAACTCTTGGGTTCAAGAATAAAAAGGAAATATAAAGTTGACATAAATACACCTTTTACACTCAGCACATATGATCACATAGCAATTGGGGCTTGGCCTTTTCCACAATTCAGTGCCCACAAAATTAAAAGATTAAGAAGTTACTAAGATTTAATCAATCATTTTAATGGCACTGCACAATAATCTAGATGTAGTATGCTTTCTTCTCCAAAACTGAAGGCACAAATGTCAAATGATGAAGTCTTCCTTGACGAATAGTTTGTCTTTGTCAAAATTCAATGGCAGAATTCCACTGATGTCAGTGTCTATATGATCCATCTGCTGCATAAAAGCTGGCTGACTTAGTAGAAGTAGCCTAAGGGAATTCCAACATATGTAACTCTTTACAAGATTGAAGCTTTTATCCATGAATTTCAATTGTATTTTCTATTGTACTTACTTTCCATTTAGTTAACCTACCTTGAAAATGCATTGAACATTTTAATGGAGATATATGTAAAGAATAAGCATGTCTCACACAGTTACTCACAAACACTGCTTCTTCTGCCAATCCTATGTAAATATCAGCATATGTTGAATTATTTTTTATATATTCAAGAAAATTGAGAGCATTTATTTGAATCTTATGTGATTTGTTTTGTAAATCCTCATTACATTTTTGAAAAACCTCATTACTAATTATTACTTTCCTGTAAGGTAGTCTGTAACAATTTGTTAGTCATAAATAAATTAAAAAGCCACTGAGAATATAGTTTCAAGAAAGATGAACCAAGGACGCCCATTGGCCCAGTGGCTCTGTTGGTAAAGCGCTCACCTTGGTTTTGGCTCAGGTCATGATCTCATGAGTTGTGAGATGGAGCCCCAAGCTCAGTGCAGTCTTTTGAAGATTCTCTCCCTCTTCCTCTGCTCCTCCCTCTGCTCATGCTCTCTCTCTAATTAATTAATTAATTTTAAAAAGGAGAGACAAAGTGGATAAGGAGTTGGGAAAAAAATGTAATATTTCGAAACCACACTGGCAACAAAATTAGAGATGTTAGTGTCTGACACTCCTTGGAAGTGTGTGTGGCTTACGCTGGAGTAAAAGAAAGGTTGTTCTTCTAGTTCCCAGAGAATAAACCTAGGAATTCAGAGAGGTATCTCAAGGCAAGGACTTCTCTTTCATTGAATAGGGTTTGCTGTATAATCTCTCTTGTCTAGGATTGGAAGGATAGAAACTAGAATCCAGGTTGTGAAGGAAGACATTCTGAGGCCTATTGAGTTGTGCAATTCTCTACTTATAAATTGTCTCTGGATGGCATACTCCTCATAATGGAGATACTGGTACTCTTTCTTTTCAGAAATATCCAAGCATGAATAAGAAATTAAATAATTAAATGTCATTGAAGGCAGTTAAACTCACTAGTGCTATTTTGTTAAATTATTTCTACTAATGATCACTTAAAATTATTCTTTTGTATAGGTTTTTTTTTAATTGTTACCTGTGTGATATCATGTTGTCAAATTGTATAAAATTTGCCAGTTATCAGAGAATTCTAGGTTCAATAATTTTGAGATAATGGAAAATTAAAGTTACAAGAAAGACAATAATAAAAGTAGCCCTGAGAATAGAATTGCATTAATTTGTTTTTCTTTTTTCATAGAAAAACATTAATGAAAACTTATAGATGAACTCCCACTTAGTTTGTTAGAAATTTTTAAATTTTAAGGTTTTTACACATAAGTGCCTGCTTCACATAATTAGCAAGACTGTTATTACTAAAGTTAATTGCTATGACATACATGTATTTTATTCTATATATATGCCATTTAACACTTGGATATGCTTATTATAAATGATAGTTAGATTATAATTGTTCTCAGTTGTAATTTAGATGAGCTGATTGATGTATTTACATTGAGTGATGGGCAGTACTGGGATAGGGAGTACAGTAGAATGATATGGATTAAGAGAAAGCTGGAACTGAATAAACAGAAATAAAATGAGGCAGGAAAATTAATGAAGAACTAAAGGGAGCAAGTAAAAAGATGTCAGGCAAAAAAGCAAATAATGCAAGAATTGAACAATTTCTATGTTTCAAATATTTCATGAGCTTAAAAAGAATATATATATATATATATATATAGCCTTTCCCAGATCATAGTTTCTACAAGACTCAGAAAGGATGATCTTATAATTAAGCTATCCTCTTCGATTCATTTTCTCTTGTTTCTTCATTTTTTTTCTCCTCATGGTTACTAATTCATTGCCTTGTTTCTGTTTCTCCTCATTTTGCCCTTTATAATTGATGAGATTCCTAATTAAGGGATGAAGAAACCAGGCATAAAAAGGCCTACTTATGGAGTTGGGACATGAAGTTACTATTACTAGTCCCAGCAAACAGCCTAGAGTATTGGGGGGCAGAAAACTATCCCCAGAGCACAGCAGAAGGCCCCCCTCAAATGTGCAGTAGAGGTCTGGTTATTGTGTACCTGTCAGAAAAACACCCAGATCCAGGGAAAGAACTATTTCAAAGATTTAGCAGGAGCAGTACCTAGGCTCACATGTGACTGGAAATAGTGCCTATTCCCACCAATTAGACTGGACCTCATAATTCATGAGGTATCACACAGAATACACAGAAGGGTCTTGCTTAAATAGGGGGGTACAATGAGCTCTATAGTGAGAACTACTCTGGTCCCACCTAATAATATTTAAAATAAAATCCTAGAAATTCAAACTTGATATAAGTAACTTAACTAAATTCTAGAACAAAGTTCATTAGTGTTTGTAGGAATAAAAAGTAACAGGTACCCAACAAGGTGAAGTTCATAATGTTTGCCATTTAATATAAAATTGTAAGGCATGCAAAGATGCAGAAAAATACAATCCATAATGAGAAAAATCAAGCATTAAAACCAATTCAGAACTGGCACAGATGTTAGAAGCCAAGTACATAAAAAAAAAAAATATTTCATATATTCAGAACTAGAACTAGAAACATGGAAGATATGAGAAAAACCTGAATTATAATCCCAAAGATGAAATTTACAGTAAGTTGAAAAATTCATTGGATGGAATTAACAGAAGGCTAACTTTGCAGCAAAACAGATGGGAAAATCCAAAGATCTTGCATTTCTAACTATCCAAAATGAAATACACAGAGAAAAAAATGAATACAAATAAACAAATAGAGCAGAACATCAGTAAGCTCAAGGACAATTTTGTCCTAGTGTATGGGTAATTAGTTTATTAAATAAAGTGGTGGGATGAAATCTTAAATATAAATTTAAATTCATTAATACTATAAATATATACCTACTTATGACCCAATCTTTCCACTTTTACATATTTACCAAAAGAAATGCAAGCATATGTCTGTACAGCAACAATTTTAACAGTGTTTTCCACCTGTCTATCAAAAAGTGAATGGATGGAAACATTGTAGGACATGCATACCATAGAATACTATCTGGCAGTGAAAAGGAATGAACTGTTGATACAACACCAACATGGAGGACTCTCAACATAGTTACCTTGAAGTGTACAGACATCTTCAGAATTTAAGATCATTTGTTTGTAGCCAGCCTCACTCTGCACACCAGAAAACAGCTCCTTACTTTTTTGCTGTTCCCCAAATACATCATAGTTTTGTGGTTGTAGGTTTTCTTGTTTGCTTTTAGTTTTTTGTTTGTTTGTTTGCCTCTTTATTGCATTGACAAAACTACAAAAATTGGGTCCTCTGCCTAGAATGTCTGCCTTCCTTTTCTTCTTGATAAATTTCAAGACATGTATTTAAACTTTACTGCATCTGTTAAGTATCTCCCAACTTTCTTTTTCTTGGTATATCATCTTCCCAAGAAATTCCATTAGTACTTCCAGGACTAGTAGCAATTATCATATGTTGTTTTAATTGATTATGTTTTTCAATGCCTTTTATTATGACACCTTCAGGCAAGGGTAGCTTTATTTTTGCCTCTCCACAACGAAGAGCACTCTTCACCAGTAGTTGGTCTTAATAAATATGTGATGTGAAATATTAGTTTGATAACATTTAAATCTCAGCTAAATTTATCTAATAGATTTAGTATCAGAAACAAATTGCAAGAATGTTCCTAATTAAAAATATATATATTCCTAATAATTACTACATATTCTTTAGAGGAATTAATAAACCTGTGGCACAGGAATCCTATCACAGAACCCTTTTGTTCATTGATAGAATAATGCTTCACAGATAGTTCTTGCCACATCTTCCCTTGTTTGTTATTCAAGTATGTATTTTTTTTATTTATTTTACTTCCATTTATTTATTTATTTATTCATTTATTTGAGAGAGAGAGTGTGTCCACACTCATGAGTGGGGGGTGGGGAGCAGGAGGGGTAGAGAGAAAGGGAGAGAGATAATCTTAAGCATGCTCTGTGCATACTCAGCATAGAGTGCCATATGGGGTTCAATCTCAAGACTCTGAGATCATGACCGGAGCCAAAATCAAGAATTTGATGCTTAATAGATTGAGCCACCCAGGCACCCATCAAGTGTATATTTTAAGTGTAAATTAATTTTATGATTTTTTTCCACTTAGTATAATGCTCCAAGTTCCAATCATGTTGTTTCAAATGGTAAGATTCAATTCTTTTTTAAGGCTGACTAATATTTCTGTGTGTGTGTGTGTACACCACATTTCTTCATTTATTAGGACACACTTAGGTTGTTTTTGTATCTTGGCTATCATAACTATTGCAATGGACATAGCGGTGCATATAATTTTCAAGGATTTTTTTTTCATTTTCTTTGGATTAATACCCAAAGGGGAAATGCTAGATCACGTAATAATGAAGATAAAATTTAAAAATATGATGTAATATGAAATATAAAACAGCATCAAAATAAATGTTTTACTATTAAAATATACTCATCCAAATACCACCTAAAATTCTTTTATAACCCCAGGTGTACACATTTATACTTTGAGTATATTCTATGGGGTATACAAATATGGGAATCACAAAGTTTTAGTTGACTGGAGAAGAAAACATTTATTTAACTGATTGTTCATGATTAATGAGGGGAGAAATGCAGTTACTTCTTCAGAAGTCCTCATATTTATAATTTCTCTACCTTACTCCATATTTTCCTTTCTTGGAAAAAGGAAGAATAAGCAAGAGATATAACACAAATGATAAAATGTAGAATAGCTAACAGAAATACATATAATAAAATTTTAAAGTGTTGAAGAAAAATTGCATGGGACAGGTTAAACAGGCAAGGAAGATATAATTTAAGATTACTGCAATAGGAGTCAAGACACTGGGAGAGACACTGAACTCAATTTCTCTGAAACAAAAGGCAAGAGGATTTTTTTAAATGCTGGAGTGAAATTAATAGAAAATAACTAAAGGACAGAAGGAGGGAGGTTGGTCAGTGTGGCAAGGGCTATCTCTGCTTTCTAATCATCCTTAGTGAAAGGTAGGCTCTCACCCTTCCACAGAGATTGGGAGACTGGAGTTTATCTTTCTTGATGATTACATTTCAAAGGGTTCACTCCCAGGTCCTTGAGAAAGGCATTCCTGAGTTGTCAAACTGGCAAGAGGCTGGGAAAAAATTTACATTTCAAAGGACAAAGAAAGAATTTGTAATAGCCAGTTTTCTAAAGTAAATGCTTTAAGAAAAAAGAGGTCCCAGAGTCTGGGAGAAGCCTATTTAAAGTTTAGTCAAGCTTAGGGGAACATCAAGGTCATTTTGGTTAAGAGGAGTTGGAAAGAAATGGATATTCAAGTTTTCCTGTCATTCATCAAATTATTTTTAAAAATCTTTGTTTCTCTGTAAAAGTTTAAAAACTTCTAAATCCATCATTCAACTTAGCAAAAGTTTCAGAGTTCACATTAATGATGTGGAAAACTAATTTGACTTACCAGATCTGTTGAATTACTTTTTGTTATAAAAATGACAAAAAAAAAAAAAAAGACTCCAAAAAACCAAAGCAAGTAGTTCAGAAAATATCCTTTAATAAAACTGTTTTGACAAATGCCATTTGTTTCCATTATTTTTAACACTTGATGATATATTGTTAAAATGTGTTTACTGTATTTAATGCCAGTAATGAATTCTTACTCTAAATCTTTACAGCTAGTTTTCTGCCATCAAATATTTGCTAGGAGGTGGGTTGAGACTTTCAGAATATGTGAGAATATCCCCGCTCTCAGATTAATGTACTGAAAGTCAGTCATCTTGGTACAAATGCCTCCATACTGTACTGTGTGCCTTTCATTAGAAAACAT
>ML096898.1:6792-17717 GCA_003697995.1 Taxidea taxus jeffersonii | reverse complement strand
ACATGGGATTACATAGACTCTTTTCAACAGAGCTTTTAGTTCCATGCTTGGAACATGAGGTAGCTTTCATCATGAAGATGAAGTCCTTTTCCACTTGGGTTTCCAAGAGGAAATATCTCTGTTCCCTGGGAAAGTAGCAACAAGTAAAAGACTCTGGGTTTAGTATCTGGGTGCCAGGCATGCTCTCTTCTGCAGGGTTCTTTCCATAAAGCCAGGAAGAAGCCTCTGGAAAGATCAAATTTCCTGACTATATGAGCTTTTTCTGTGCCTAAGTGACTCTTTCTCCATTATCTTTCCTGGGACTGAGTGCCCTCTCTCAGTGAGTGTGGCAGGGCTGGGGATGGTGGCTCAGTGATATTGAATAAATGATTCCTGTCCAGTGATTGAACATGAGAATTTCTGTAAAATTCCATGTTCCTGTATCTTTCTGGTATTGGGACGGAGCATGCCATCTTCTGCTCAACTAAGGGAAATCAGGTAGACCATTTCAACATTGTAGGGAAGAAAAAACAAAACAACAACAAAAACAAAAACATGGCCATATCTGAGAAGCACATAACTGTTTGGCATAAGATGTAATTTAAATGAATTCCTTAATACCTTTGCTTTATCTTGAGACAAAATCTCCTTCTGGATGTTTGGAAGGAAATAGTCATAAGAATAACCTTGAAGCAAAGGAGGTGAGAAAGTACCAAGTACCATGTTTATATGCATACTCCTACTTATAATGACAGTAATAATTCAAAATGAGAGGTATCCAGGCTCTCCAGACTCAGGGAGAGGTTGGGAACACCCTGTAGTGGGGGGTTTGGGGGGGAGGTGGAGGCTTTGAGGGTAGGAGGCCAGATCCTCCAGCATTGCCTGGTGTCAACTACAACCTATTCTGTTCGACATTTGTGTATTCATTTGGTAGCTAGTGGGAGAACCAAGGCTCTTTGTACCCATGGACGGTGGTTAGAGAAATGGTTGGATGAGGAAGAGAGAAAATGAGTGAGTGCAAATGCATGCCAAGGACCAGTTACCACTTCTTCCATCTAGTGAGCACCATATGAGTTTAATCCTGCCCATGACCTGACTTTTGGGGATCTGACTAGGTTTTCTCCTGCACAGGAGTTTTGCAGAAGGGGAATGTGAAGCATGGCTCAAGGTGGCCAAAGGGGTCTGAGATTCCCAGGCTCGTGGATTAGAGCAACGGGAATGGTCTACTAATTCCTTCCTCCAACCAAAGCAGAGTATGTTCCAAGATACTGAGGAATGTGTAACCTTTCCTCTACACTGAAAGAAAAAGAACCCAAATGAAAAGAAACACTAATATAAAATTCTCCTTTTCACATTATCTTTTGATATGGAAAAGTCTACTACTGAGATAAGGCACATGCACCAAAAATTTCCAGGGTCGGCAGAGCCTGGCTCCAGGATCTGGACTCAGGTCACTATGTTTCTCAGTGTTGAGAATCAAAGTATCTTGGCTTTCTGAAATAATTCTCTCTGGTAGCTCAATGGTCTGGTGAGTCTCTGTGAGCCAAGCAGGAGTCTCGTCATATTTAAGTTAATTCAAAGGATGGATGGAGCACAAGTCTTACTTTTGCTTTTTTCATTATGATTCAGATCATTAATTTTCTTAGTTCAGACATGGGGAAACTTATCCTTTTCTTTTCTTTTTTTTACCTCTTTCCCTAGAAACATTATATATTGTTATGATGATAATGGATGTTATCACATCTTTGAACTAATTTCTTTTCAAAAATCATTTTAGGACCTGTAGAGTCAGCTCATTAATATGTCTGTGCTGTGGCTGCTTCTGGGTCTTCTTGCCCTTACTGGTGAGTATGTTTAATTTTTCCCATATAACCTTGGATATGGGAAGGATAAGCATAGGAACAGAATGGTATTTCTGATACTTGAAACTACAGTAGAAAATGTTGTTTTTCTTTTAAGTTGTCCAATAAATACTGGACTTACTAACAGCTACTGATGAATGGCCTCTTTCCAGGCTCCCCATAAAAGGAGAGGGCTCTCCAGAATATGGAGTAGGTTTAAACTAGCATTGCTGGAGACTGGATTTTAAATATACATCATTGTTAAGTCTCATTGTCCCTCTATAAAAATCATCTCACAAAAAGTAGTTACTGAAGTTATTCATAGACCATGTATTTCCATAGGAGGATTGAGATGGTTTACAATAATAAGACTAATGTAATTTCAAATAGTAAACTATCACAGAGGGGCTCAAGGACATGTGATCAAGCTAACCACTGAAGCTGATTTGGTCTTAAGGTTCCTTGCAGACCAAAATGGAAAAGTACATGTCTTTTGATTAAAAAAAAAAAAAAAAAAAAAGGAAGAAGCATAGTTCTTCAGGAGAAGTAAACTTTTTCCTGGCTCTAAATTCTGATGATTTCTCTGATGGGGTCTTACATTCATTGATTGACTGATTGATCCTTATTTGACAAGTAGTTTTAAATTTCTAAATGATATTTTGGGAATATGGAACTTTAAGGAGTATCTAATGTGACTACGGAGTGGCTATGGGGCAGAAAGCAATGAATGATACAACCCATTACAATATTAAGGGTATTTGTCACCAGTTATAAAGATAAAAGAATTAAAAAATATAAAAGAACACATTGGGTCATTTAATTTTTGGTACACTTGTAAAAGACCAGGTCATTCAATCTCCACATTTCTTTCAGATTTCTTATCAAAAGTTTGTAAAGTAGAAACATTTACTCCAAAATATTAATATCTTCAGATGTCAACTCCAAGAAGCTCTTAATAAGAAAACAGAAACTTAAAAGGCATTTATATGAACATACAATACACACAATGATGATGGATTTGAACAATGGATTTGTTCCAAAGACTTGCAAACCATTAAGATCTGATGATATGAGCAAAGAATAAAGCAAATAAAAAAGAGTAATCTAATGAGGAGTCCTTACAGGCTTATCACAGTGAGATGATTTTCTCAATGGGTACCTTCCTGCCCCCTGTAGGTATCTCGTTACTGCTCATGCTTACTTCTGGTTTGAATTATGAATACTAGGCAATGTCCTTTTTTCAGTGGCCTTTGTGAAAATTCTCTCCTCCCTGGAAGGATAGCAGTAGGTAGAGAGAGAGAGATGGAAAGGCAAAGACTGAAAAGAAGAAGTGGAAAGAGGGAGCCCCCTGTGGAGACCTGATCCTGAGCCCCATTACATGTCCTCCCCTCTTTGCTGTCTTAGGCACTGCCATCTAGAACAACACACATCCAGGGAAAGCCAGCTCCAAGTCCCAGTGCCTTTACTTTGGGTCTGGGTTGAGACCCCTGGGAAGACCAGGCTTTATACATGTTTCTTTAGAGCAACCATAATATCTCACCAGACCAGCCAGACAGGAATATTTGAAGGAGAAGTACTGAGAGTTTACCTAAGATATGGGATGAAGACTACTTACAGGGAACAGATCCTCTGGTTTGATTCCAAGACACCAACTCAACAGCACTGGATAGTCCAGGGCTTTGCGAGGAGTATAGCTGCTCCAACAGTTACTCATGCCTGCAGGATAGGAGGTGACAACTTAGTATTGAGGAGGTTTCTGTGATAATTTCCTAGTCACTATACTGTAAATTTCAAAAGTGTTTTAGTTCAGAATGAAGTTCTTGTTGTTACTGATTTTGGTAAAATACTTTTTATTAATGGCGTTTCATTTGTGGACAGAAGATGATTAAAGCTATTCTAGTTCAATGCCTTAGGCCCAAAATTTCTCAATTTGTAGATTTATCTGAAAGCAGCAACTGGGGATGCTATGGAAATATCCGAAACTTTGAGACCCCTGGGGCTTCTTGCGGGATTGGAAAGCGTCATGGCCTGAACTACTGTGGTAGGTTATGATCTCATTGTCGACCTCCTCTCCTCTTCTTTTTCTCAGAAGGTGCCTCCTTTTGGCAAGGGTGGCTTTAACAAGATTTTGTCCCTTCCCTTGATACCCCATACCCATGTCTCCCTCTCTTTCCCCTTCAGTTCCCACTATTTCCCACAGCCCTACACTACCCAGTGGCAGGAAGAGCACTAGACATGGAGTCCAAAGTCTGAGTGTGGGCTCTGGTTCTTCAACAAGTCACTTAGTTCTCCTCTGCCTCCACAGAAAAGGGTTAAAAATACTCACTTTACAATTTTGTTGTAAACTCAGGTTGATAGAATATGGATGAGAGTACATTGAAACCAAAAATGCTTACAAGGTAAGTGGGCTAGCCAGGTAAATTAACATTGGTTTTCATTTTGCTCAGTATCCTTATTATTTTACAAAGATTTAAGCTCATGCAATTTCTGAGTGTCACTTTAGGGTGGAAAGGTGGGCAAGAGTGAGCAAATCTGTCAGGGAAACTCTCCAACGACTTCTTGAAGGGGTTGGAAGAATCTCTCTTTTATATATGGTGATCATTGTAGCTAATGGACAGGTACATTTTAATGGGTAACTCTCTTTGGGGTGCTTAGGATGGAGTCAGTGTGCTGTGCCCAGGGAATTGTCTTGCATGGGCCAGAGCAGCCCCTGAGAGACCAGCAAGGGGCACTGGCAGCCACAAAGAGCATTGCCTCTGCGGATGCCAACTGAAGCTTAAAGGAGGAGAATCATACTCTCAGGTCTAGGAATGGCCACAAGGGATTTCAGACTGAGACAAGGACTTCTTGGTCCTAGACCACTAGAGTGTGATTTCTCTTCTCTTGAGCTCCCACGTCAGCATAAGTCACACCAGCCACATCCTTCCTTCTGTGTTTGCATTAGGAGTTCGTGCTTCTGAAAGGCTGGCTGAAATGGACATGCCACACCTCTTGAGATATCAGCCCGTGATTCGTACTGTTGGCCAAAAGTACTGTGTGGATCCTGCAGTGATTGCTGGTGTCTTGTCCAGGGAGTCTCATGGCAGCAATATTATGGTCAATGTGGGCAACATGGGCGATGACATCGGGGCTGTGCAGGTAACCCCCTGTCATTTATGGCATATGGCCATCATGCTGCATGGCACAATGCTAAGGGAACATCTTCACATTTGTTGTTGTTGACACTCTGGAGCACAGCACCATGGGACACAGAGTGAAAGGTACTCCATACCAGTAGCAACATCATGGCTTCTTTGTGAGCCATGGTTTCTTTTCAGAATCAACTGTGCTGTGTTTCCAGGATATTATCCATGGTACCCTATTCTGGATACTTGCTCTGTTATTTTGCTACCATGTGACCTCATTTAATCTTCCTAGAGTTCAGTTTCCTCACCTATAAAACACCAGCCCCCTGGAACTATAAATGAAGACTCAATGCAACGTTGTGAAAACATGCTTAGTATCTGGCAGATTCCTAGAAAATACTGAATTCCTTCTCCTTTGTCTTCTTTCTACACAATCCTTAGTTCTGAAGATCAACTTTATTTTTGCACAAATTCTGCCTGGTTTCACTTGTCCCAGAAAGTCTCACAGGGAGCTGGGCATTAACCCCACAGTTGAATTAATTGTGTACTGGAGGAATCAGTGATAGCAAGGAGACAGTGACACAGTGATTTTTTTCTATTGCATTTCACATCATTGTTGTAGTAGTTGAGAAGGCTTTATGTAGTACAGTCATTTCTTGATCTTTTAGGAAAATATATTCCTCATTGATCTTTAAACTGGCTTCCCATTAGTACTTGGAATGACACCTGCCAATTTAAAAGTACTTTCAAATACTCTATCTTATTTTGATTTGGGGCCCCATCCAATAATCTGATGAGGATGGCATGAGGGGGAAAGCATGCAATCCACCATTTCCAGGAAGTAACCACTTACTTACAAGGAGAGGGTCGTTGCTGCAGAGTCACATCGCAGCTGGAAAATGCAGAACCAGGACCGAGAGCAACATGGGCAATGTTAGGGTAAACATCACTTTGCGCTTTGCCTCCTTTGTAAAATCTTGTTCTTGGGTAAACGATGCTTCCATCTACTTTGAAGATGAAAGAATTCTCCAGAATCAGACATTTCTCCTAAATATGTTGAAACAAAGGTGTATAAGAAAAATTAGAAGTACTTTTAGACACTCAGAAGATCTGGAAGGAGAATTACAAGTACAGATAGAAAATCCTTTTCTGACCTCTTTGGAAGGCTTGTGTTTGCAACATTGAAGGAGGGCGTCAGACTGGTATGTCCACTACCTCTATCACATCTGGCTTCCAACTCTTCCCCTCACCATTACAATGAAGCAGCTGTAAAATGTCTGCTCATCCTCCCTTTGCCCAAACCTTGTAGCATTACAGTTTATCCGAAGGGAGATTAGAGGTGGCATTAGTTTGGCCAAAGGAGGAGGAGAGAAAAAAGGGGGGAAATGAGAATGCAGTGCTGGTCCCATTAAGTCCTGTCACCCTCCCACATGGCTTACCTCACTTTTCCTCTGCCTCTCTCCCTTTAGGACCCTGGTCTTTATGCTCCCACATCCTGGATCAGCGAGTCCCAGGTTTCTCAGATAACTGAGGTCTTAACTGTTAGGATCAAAGAAATCCAGAGGAGGTTTCCAACCTGGAACTCTGATCAGTACCTGAGAGGTAAGTGTAACACATGATTTGGTGCTTTCACAGCATGGAATTAATAAGAACAAATATAAGTCCTTGCACAAGATTCCCCAAAACCTCAGTTGCCTTCTGATGAGCAATTAGGAAAGAGAATCTAAGTTAACCGCTGAGACCCTGGAGCAATGAGGGGCTATAAGTTCAGCATTAATCGATCTCACAAATTCCAGGTGGACTCTGTGCTTACGCTGGAGCTCCTGAGTACATCAGAAGCAGCCAGGACCTGAGCTGTGACTTCTGCAATGATGTCCTTGCCCGAGCCAAATACTTCAAGAGACATGGCTTCTAATGCTTCAGAGCAAATCCAAGGTCATTATCACACAGAAGACCTCAGCTGTTACACAGATAAAACTAGCCAATAGGGCTTGTACCTGTGAATCTGAATTTGACCTGAAGGTCATCAAAATAACATGAAGCACATTAAAGGAGGAATTGTCTGCATTTTGTGGTGTGGTGAGTGTGTAAATGAAAGACTGTGTCTCCTTAAAGTTACTTCCATGGAAGTTAGCTGCAATGTGGATTTCCACGAAATGAATCCTCTTCCTCATTGACTGGCTTTGCCAGATTTAGCAAATAAAAATACAGGAAGCCCAGTTAAATTTGTATTCCAGGTAAATGATGAATGATTTTTTGTGTGTGTGTAAGTCCCAATGCAATATTTAGAACACATTTATCCTTAAAAATTATTCACAGTTTATCTGAAATTCAGATTTATCTGCATACCTGATAATTTATCTGGCAAACTCCATCACTGATTTCTTTGATAAAAATCATAGTTGCAAACTTTAATTAAAAACTTTTTTTTAAAGATTGTATTTATTCATTTGAGAGAGAGAACACGAAATAGAGCACAAGTGGTGGGGAGGGGTAGAAGGAGAGGGAGAAGAAGATTTCCAGCTGAACAGGGATTCCTCACGGCGGGTAGGGTATGTGCTCCATCCCAGGACCCTGGAACCATACCCTGAGCTCAAGGCAGACACCCAACCAAATGAGCCACCCATGCACCCCTCACTGAAAACTTCTGATGAGAAAAAGGTGAGATGGTGGCTAGCTCCATCTGCTGGGTGGAAAAGTTTCAGAAGAGTCACTTTTTTTTTTTTATATATTTTATTTATTTGAGAGAGAGAAAACATAAGCAAGGGGAGCAGCAGAGGGAGAAGCAGGCTTCCCACTGAGCAGGGAGCCCAACACAGGGCTCAATCCCAGGACCCCAGAATCATGACTTGAGCTGAAGGCAGATGCTTAACCTACTGAGCCACCCAGTTGCCCCAGAGAGTCACTTGTTAACTCTGTAGCATTAGCTTAGCCCTAGGACAGCCTCTCTGTCATCTCATTTTACCTCCTTTCTTGGACCCTGGGCCACAGAATCTTCTTCTGCACCCATCTTCCCTCAACTCAGCTAAATTATTCGCTGGTTTGGGGCAGTTAAGACTAACAGAGCCAAGGCATAGGACAGTGCTTCATCAGTCAGAATTGCCCTCAAGGATGCTGCCCAGCACTATGGTGGTAAATTATTTAATTCAAGGGGTTGTGTGTTCTGTCAATGTAATGAGTGTCCTGTTCTACCAAGTGTAGGATGTCAACACTCTGCAGAGTGGCATTTTAGGATCACTGTCATCATTTGAGGCAGAAGTGCTTTTAAGCAACAACTTACTATGTGCTCAGCACTACATGAAGACTATACCAGAGTCTGTGGCCTCAGAAACAATTAAGTCACACAGTTTAGTTGGGGATCATAGCCAACCACACGTGTGCACAAGTTATAGACTCAGGGCCTGCCTCAGGGAGAGCAGTGAGGCGCTCATCGTCGGCGTCAGGGGCTCATGGAACCTACATGCTCATGATCTTTGGTGCCCTTGACTTCCTTCCTCATCTCACCACCCGCTGCTTTCCAAGACCTCCTCTCAAGGCTGAATGCAGTTAAGAGATTCCCACCACATAAACACGATGAGAAACCTTGTGAATACACCCTCTTTGGGGATTCATATTTCACTGGCACAAGGAAAAGAGATTGTAAGGCACTGATGATGATCCCACAGGGGAAACATCTGGGTGAATAAAATCTTCCTAAAGTCAGACCCACAGGGACAGCCTCATGCAGCCTCCACTACAGACACGCAGGCCCGGTAATGTGGGTAACTTGTGTACATGCCGACAGAGACTCTCCTGAGGAAATATGCAGCCCAAGAAGTCCACAGGAGCACCATGATGTGACAAAAGGAGCCCCGGAGAAGACGCAACCGTGTGACAGGTTGGCAAAAGTACAGGGTATTAATTATATAGCCATTAACAAATCCTTATTTGTAGAACAAAACCTTCTATCTGCCAACCCCTGTACTAAAAACTGTGAAGGGGAAATCCACGCTCACAAAAGCTCCTGTTCTGGTTGGGATACAGATACATTAACACTTGGGACAAATAAGAATTTCTCTAAAGAAGAGATAAGTAAAAATTGACTTGGAACTTCAGTGAAGAACTGAGGCCTGAATTCAAACAACTGGTTAAGCTGTTCATTAGGTGCTGAATTCTCACACTGGCGCTGACAGGATCTACCATTCTTATTCAACTGAATAGAAAGAATTGTGACCAGAACTGTTATGGCCCTTGCCTTAGTCACAGAACCAGAATCCAAGCCCAGGTTTCTTCCATTGAAAACCTTTTTATTTCCCTAAGTGACACACGCACATAATTAGACGATTATATTTTTTAAAGATTATTTATTTATTTGAAAAAAAAAGATTATTTATTTATTTGAGATAGCGAGAACAAGTGGGGGAGTAGGAACAGTGGGAGAAGGAGTGAGAGAATCTCAAGGAGACTCTGCCTTCAATTTGAAGCCCTACGTGGGGCTCCATATCACAATCCTGACATCATGACCTGAGCCAAAATCAAGAGTCAGACACTTAAGTGACTGAGCCACCCACATAGCCCTGTGTACACCTTTTTAAAACCTCCTCCTGAGTTAGCTTTTTATCAACTTTATAACTCAGAATTTTTTAAGAGGTCTGGGAGCCATCTCTTTGAAATGTAAACATCCAGGAAGATAGCTTACCTATGCACCTGTCACTTTAGTAGTTTAACCTCTAGGCATCTGCTTGTCATAGAAATAAGAAAATTTTATTACTTCTTCTGAAAAAGGTGAATTTAGGGTATTACTAAAGAATATACAGGAAATGGTGCTGTTAAGTTTTTTTGTATGTATGTAATGGCTAAAAATAGAACAGCAAAAAGGATCATAACTTCTTGACTGCTTACATAGGATAGAATTTCTTTCTTTATAATCTCTTTGCAGGTGATCGACAATGTCCATGTTCCAGTTTATGCCTATTCAATAATGAAACTGCTTTCTTTCTTTCTTTTTTTTTTTTAAAAGATTTTATTTATTTATTTATTTGTTAGAGAGAGAGAGAGCACAGGCAGACAGAGTGGCAGGCAGAGACAGAGGGAGAAGCAGGCTCCCTGCTGAGCAAGGAGCCCGATGTGGGACTCGATCCCAGGACGCTGGCCCAGGACGCTGGGATCATGACCTGAGCTGAAGGCAGCCGCTTAACCAACTGAGCCACCCAGGCATCCCAAAACTGCTTTCTTTCTTTTTGATGTTTTGTGTAGATTTTTAATTCTCTAACAACACAAAAAGAAAAGAATATTTGGTTAAAGATCATTCAATCCTGGGCTGACAGTCAGCTAGCTGTGTGAGGAACTGGCATCCCAGAATGTCTTAATCACATCACAGTTCTTTGGTTTTTCTCTTTTCCCAGTACAAGATTGTCATCAAGATGCCAGAGATTTCTTCATAAAGATTGTGAATCTCGTCACATAAAATGGTTTTGTCCCAGAGCAGACACTATGCAATCACAGTTCATGGTCAAGCTGTGTCGTATCCTAAGATTACTTTCTTGAATAATTTTGGTTTTCCATGAAATTAATAATTGCCTTTTTTTTGCTTACTGCCTTAGTTTTCTTTGTATTTATCTAGAGCTGAATTCAAATCTCCTCTCAGGAAGTCTCTCCTGAAGTTCTTTCCATAACTTGGCTATTGTGGACATTGCTGCTATAAACATTCAGGTGAACGTGCCCCTTCGGATCACTACGTTTGTATTTAGGGTAAATACCCAGTAGTGCAATTGCTGGGTCATAAGGTAGCTCTATTTTCAATTTTTTGAGGAACCTCCATGCTGTTTTCCAGAGTGGTTGCACCAGCTTGCATTCCCACCAACAGTGTAGCAGGGTTCCCCTTTCTCCACATCCTTGCCAGCATCTGTCATTTCCTGACTTGTTAATTTTAGCCATTCTGACTGGTGTGAGGTGGTATCTCATTGTGGTTTTGATTTGTATTTCCCTGATGCCCAGTGAT
>RCUC01099862.1:0-28732 GCA_003697995.1 Taxidea taxus jeffersonii | reverse complement strand
ACCCTTGGTGAAACGCGGGGCCAGAGCTGGCGTCTGAGTGGCCATCCTGCATTGTCACAGCTGCACACCCTTGCACCGCACAAACCATAACACCAAAGAAGCTCACTTTGACCCCACAGATCCCTTCCTCCAAGAATCAGCGAAGAGAAAAGCACTTTTCCTGTTCTGCAGAAAACTGACCAGGGCTTCATCGGACTTGATACAGTCAATAAGCAAAGAAGCGCTTGTAAGTTCACAGCAGAGTGAACCGAGTCCGCTTCCCCATAGCTGTCACAGCTACGCCAGGAGACACCGTTTCCACCAAGGGATCGGCGACACAGAAGCTATAATGGCCGGGTTTTCAGAGAAGCACCATGTAATTCTGATACTGTGCTGGCTTGTACTTTACTTTAATACAGAGTAATCTTTTAAATCGGATTTAACTATAGACTTCCGTAAAATTAGAATGAATAATCGCAGAAAATCAAATCAGTCTTTAATTGAAATAATAAAAATCCGCACTGAGGTCATGGTCTCTGAGTCAGTGGCCCCGTGAAGTGGCAGCCGCAGAGCCAGTCTTTGCCATCGGAGCACCTGCTTCTCCAACATCCCCGTGAGCTAGAGACAAAGTTCAGAAACAGACTCAAACCGCACCCGCCTTGGCAGATTTCCACCCCACCTGAGCGGGAGGCAGTGGACGGACCATCACAGAGTGAAATGGCAGCTCCAGAGCTAGAGATGCTAAAAACAACAAGAAAAACGATGCCAAGTTCATACCCGTCAGCTAGAGATGAAAGTGAATTTGATGCTGCTTTCACTGCACACCAGAAATAATGTTTTCCAGTATGATACACTACTATTGCTAATTTGTGGATTACAGGATTTATAAGTATGATCTCCATTTTTTTTTAAGTACCACAAAGGAAGCCAGTAAGAAAATTTGACTTTAAAAATGCACTTTATTTCTAAGAAAGACTCCTACTCATTTAAATCTTCAAGGTAACACTTGTTGCTTTTCTGGGTGGAGCAGAGGCTGAATTTTTCCCGAGTGAGCCTAACAAAGGGAAGGAGGGACAAAGGAGCCCAGGGCAGAGTAATCACTATTAAGTGTGTATCTTGGATGATAACAAACCTTTGCTCGCAAGCTGGGCCGGGGAGCGGTGAGAACGGGGGTGCGGGCAGCAGGAGGACAGGGCAGGGTGAACGGAGGTGGTTGTGCGCACAGCCGCAGAAACTGGGGGGCGGACTGGGGTCGGGGTGCAGGCAGGGCAGGAGAAGAGCGCACTGGCTGGGGAACCGCAAGGCCTGGGGTGTGGGCAGGGCAGCATGTGCTGAGGCAGACCAGACCCTGAAAGAGGGGAGGTGGAGGGGCAGGGCGGGAAGAACCCCCCACGGCACAGTGAAATACCACAAATTATGACAGCAGGAAGACTGGGGACAGGGAGCCAGTGTGGAGTCTTCCAGAAAAGAAACAAAGGGCACGCTATAAACAGAACACATTATGGGGCACCTGGGTGGCTCAGTCGGTTAGGCGTCCGCCCTCGGCTCACGTCATGATCCCGGGCTCTTGGGACTGGGTCCCGCGCTGGGCTCCCTGCTCCGTGGGGAGTCTGCTTCTCCCTCTGACCCTCACCCTGCTTATGCTCCCCCCCTTTCTCTCTACATCTCTCTGTGATAAATAAAATCTTTTTTAAAAAGATTTTAAGAGGGGCACCTGGGTGGCTCAGTGGGTTAAGCCTCTGCCTTGGGCTCAGGTCATGATCCCGGGGTCCTGGGATCAAGCCCCACATCAGGCTCTCTGCTCAGCGGGGAGCCTGCTTCTCCCTCTCTCTCTCTGCCTGCCTCTCTGCCTGCTTGTGATCTCTGTCTGTCAAATAAATAAATAAAATCTTTGAAAAAAAAAGATTTTAAGAAAATTAAAAATTTTTAAAGAACACATTTAGTAGAGAACAAAATGAAAATTATTAAACTGAAAAATATAATCACTAAAATAAGAAACCAGATATCCTAAAAGCCACAGGAAAAAGGAAACGCCTGCCCTGCAGGGCAGAGCTATGGAGGTTACCTACAATAGGGCACAAAAACCCGGGCCAGAGACAGAGAGCTCCAGGGCCAGAGGGGAGGCAGCACGTGCCCAGCACAAGGGCTCCAAGGCAGCGACTCAGGAGAAAGGGCAGAAGCAGAGTTTATAGGACAAAGGGACGGAATTCGACGGCTCACTCAGAAATACTTCTCAAAGCAAGAGGCATGCTGAGTGAGTCCCGATGGAGTGGACAGGTCAGCCTCTCCCCAGACAGGGAGGAAAGACAGTGCGCGAGGGACCAAGGCGGGCCCGTGAGCAACGAGACGCAGCGCCACGTCCCACGTGGGCGGCCACAGCCACAGTAGCGACACGCGCCCTGCCGGGCACCACGTCCCTGCATTCTTCCCTCCGGCCCCTCGGGTCCAGACCCTCTGCACCACAGCCGTCGTCGGCACAGCTGCCCCTCCTCCCGTCTCCAGGCTTCTCCTCTCACTGGCCCGGGCCCCTGCCCCAACCCCGTCGTCACCCATCAATGCCCGTCGCACCCCCTATCCTGCCGCCCCCGGCCCGGCCGCCAGCAGCCAGGGCCCCCCACTCGCCGCTCGGCCGCTTGAGCAGTCGGCCCGGGCGGCCTCCGGACGAGCGCGGAGCACACACTTGTTCTGCGTCCTCAAGAAGCCCCAAGCCAGGAGGAAAGACAAAGACACTGAAAACAGCAAGCTGGAAAATCAGGAGTGTCATGAAGTACATGAATGTGTAAACTATGACAGAAATACAAAGACAGGGAGAAGCAAACGTCCCACCCATGTCCACGTCCCCTTTGCCCAGGAAGTGAGGACATCAAGTCCTAACCCTGCTCCCCGAAGGCCCAGGCTCTTGGCCATGTGGCGCCCGTCACTCCCCTGTGCGGTCCAGAGCTCTAGTTCTCTCTGCTCGCCGCGGGCAGACTCACCTCGTCCCTGTCCCCTGAGCACATCAGGCTCTGGCCGCCGCTGCCACGGTGTCCCCACCCCTCTTCTCTTCGCTGCCCCCACTTGCCCACACCCACCTGGGCGAGACTCTCCCCCGAGCACGCCTCGGGCGCCTGCTGACTCTCCTCCCTGACCGCCTGTTGAATGTGCGGCCACAATTATTTTCACTCGTTCTGTTTGTGACCCAGGTCTTCTCAGTCGAAACTTCAAGTCCCCTTGGAGGTGCTGTGCAATGAAGCGAGAGCAGAAGATGAGCCTTCTGAGTTCTGATCATAACGTATCTTATCACCTTGTGCGAGCTACTTGATTCTGTCTCCTTTGCTCTTCTACAGAATAAGGGCCACAGGCAAACACGGTCTTCTCCCTGCCTCGGCTCTCAGCGACTCCGCTGTATTCTTCCCTCGGCGAGGACGGTGAGCCCTACACCGCTGGCTCCTCTCTCTCCTCTCTAGGCGCCGCCTCTGCAGGCAAGGCGCAAGGCAGGGACGAGGCCAGTCCTCCCGGGGGGCACTCCCACACGTCCCCAGTCCAGCGGAGACCACCTGCCTGACTCCAGAGGCACCCTGGCAAGCAGGCAAACACGGAAGGTGGAGAGTGTTCCTACGTACCTACTCGGGCGCTCCACACTGTCCACGACTGACCTCTGCGCCGGGGCAGGCACAGCGTCTAGGACCCCATCGTCGTGGTCAGACTCTGAGAACGTGGTTTTGGTGGATAACTTTTTTCCACTACTGAAAGAAAACAAGTAAGATGTATCTGGCAAATTCTGTTTTCATGTCAATCTGAAATGAACAGAACATTAAGCAATTTTTTCTTGCATAAATGTTTTGTTCAGAACCCAAGGACCTCTTGCAGCTAGGTATAAAACAAAGCCGGGCTTAAATCCACACTTGTCACATCACTTTTATTCCTAAACATTACTGACAACTTATTGAAGCTGTTTCCGAAAGACCTCTCGGTGATAATGTACCAAGACGGAGAATTTAGGATGCTTTTTCCTTCATGTGCGCCGGACAAGCTTATTAGCATCTGGCCAGAGGCCCCCAGACGGCAGGCGGGGGCGCAGCCTCCAAGCAGCCCACACGAGGGGAGGAGCCCCAGACAGCGACGACGACGACGATGACGACGACTCTGGGAAGGCCCAGCTTCTGGGGTAGCCCAACGACGATGAGGACGGTGACGACAACAACGAAGACGGCGACGACGAGGACGAGGACGACGACGACTCTGGGCCAGCCGCTCCTCAAGTTTAGCTCCACTGGAGTCACTGGAGGGCTCGTGAAAGGGCAGATGGTCCTGATTCAGGGAGTATGGGGGGCGGGGGGTAGGGATCTACATGTGTAACAAACTCGCATGCAAGCCCGATCCTGCTGACCCGGGACCACCCTGAGAAGCACCGCGGAGAAAAGACGGGATGACCAGGGGTGTCGGGCTGCAGGGCTTGGTGAGGGCAGCTTTAAAGCTCCCCGAGTGACTATAATGTGCACCCAAGTTACCCATGAGGAGCCCAGGCCAGGGCCCGAGTGACTTCCCCGACTCACAGACCTGGGGATTCTTAAGTCGCCAACGAAGCCACTGACGGCTCTGGAGATTTTCTCCCAACCAACACGAGCAGCGTCACAGGTCTGGCACCGGCCCTGGGCACTGCGGTCTGTCCGCATCTCTGTGCTCATCCTAAGTCGTAAGCCCCACCCAAGCAGGGGCCTTGGCCCTCCCGTATTTGCTGAATGAATCCATGGGGGGCCATTAGAGCCTTTCACGTGAGGAAGAGTCACAGCCAAATCTGCATGTCACGTGGGTCCCCAACTGAACCTTGTATACAGGATTTAAAGACAAAAACAGAGAGACCTTTTCTTGTATTGCAACAATCCTGAAAAAGGTTAAAAGAATATTGGAATGCAAAAAATAGAAAAGGTTTAACATTTTTTCAGGCAAAATCTGTAAGATTCAAAGACAAGAAACATTGCTTACTTTGGAGAGCACCTGTGGATTTTAATTTATCAATAGACTCCTCAACTATGTAATTAAGAAGTATCAGACTTCTTAATTCTATGTCTGCCCCATTTCTCCTCTTGTCTTACTCTCTGTTATGACCTGGATGCTAGCTGACCCACAGAATCATAGTTTTTGGCCTGCAGGGCAGCTCTCCACCATCAAGGCAAAGCGGCAAATATTGGATCAGAGCCAAACAGATTCTGCAATCACAAGTAAGTTGCACGAGCAAGTAGCTTACCCACCCCCCCAGCTCCTCCTACATGACATCCTTTCTTAACCTACAGCAACGGCCTCAGAAGAGTATCCTCGGAGCAGCTGACTTACAAATTACCAGAGCTCGGGCTGGCGTACAGACAACTGCGTACCATACACTAGTATCACCCAAAAATGGGCTGATGGGGCACTGCAGCCCCACACGAGATGGCTCTGAAGGACAGCGGTGGAGGGACATCCTCCCAACAGGAGGAAGTTCAAGCAAAGCACCCAACTGCTCATTTTGCCCAGAAGGAAATATGGCCAGAGATATGGTGGACAGTAGCTATCACTCTGGCGGGCAGAGATTTGGAAGGAATACTTGGGAAATGGTAATAAGGAGTGTTGGGAAGCAGCATGCGGAAAGAACTCTCCAGCAGATGCATGCTGTGCCTCTATTTGAGCTACCTGGGAAGCTCACCCAAGGGCAACTTCACCCGAGAAGGACTGGAGAACCAGACTCATTATCAGCCTGCCTCTGTCGCCATGCGGCCTTGCCCCCAGGGGCTCCTGAAGAACAGGGCGAAGGCTATCTAGTAGCAGGGTTGGGTGGGCTTCGCAACTCGGACTCCTGCTCCCTAAATCTGATGCGGCGATGGCCACTCCCCAGATCGCCAACCACAGAGACCAACTCGGTGTCCTCAGCATCACATCCTCGCCCCATGGAGGGCAGGCACCCTATGACAGCCTGCTGCCTGCACTCCCATCATGTCCTTTTTCTGGAATAGACAGGTACTCTGAGCAGAGGCTTGTTTTCCCTAGCCACGGTACTTTTGCCAAAATCACCGTCCACGAAATGACGGATCACCTTTATCCTCAACAGACACTCCACGTAGCATCGCTGTGGGCCGGGGAGCTCACGGCAGACTGTGCGTGGCAATCCAGTCCTGTCCGTGACACTCACTGGTCTGCCCGTGTTCTCCGTGACTGAAGCAGCTGGCCGAGTGGTAGAACGGCCTTGTTCTCAGTTATGGGCCCGGGAATACAGCAACACCTCGCAGTGCCGGTGTACGCTCTGAATCAGTGACCAAGATGGGGTGCAGACTGCGGCTTGGGTGCATACCCCAGGAAACGCTTCCTGAGTCCCACTTCCCGAAGCACCCGCACCTACACCGAGCTGGGCTCTCCTCTCATAATCGTTACCGCACTTGACTAAATTATCTGCCTACGTATTATTCTCCCTCTGTCCTAAATGTAAGATGCTCAAGGGCAGGAAATGCATCTTACTCATCTCTCTACTCGGGGAAGCTAGCGTGGCCCTGCCCATAGACAGCAGGTCATAAATATTTGTCATGTCTGTCCCATCAGACGCTACAATGTGTCTGCTTTGACACACATACGGGCAACTCTGCAGCAGCCACTTACTTCACTCAACCCCATGCAGGATATTTAATGAGATGTATGTCTTTCTTTCTTTCTTTTTGTCAGAGAGAGCGCGCATACGCGGGCAGAGTGGCAGGCAGAGAGAAAGGAGGAAGCAGGCTCCCTGCCAAGCAAGGAGCCCGAAATGGGCCCCTGGGATCATGACCTGAGCGGAAGGCAGCGGCTTAACTGACTGAGCCACGCAGGCGTCCCTAACGAGATGTATTTCTGACCACATCTCTCTGCAGCAGAGCCGTCTACTCCCATCAAAGCAGTCAACCCACACACAAACTACAGGGTCTACTTTTTTCCCCAGTATCCCATGCTGATCACAGGTGAGATATAAAATAATCATTTATGGAGGTTTTAGTAGATTAGAAGTAAAGGAACTAGTAAAAGAATCACAAAGAAAATATTTCCTAACAAATCTGTAGACTTTAGCTAAAGCAAGCATTAATGGAAAATCTGTGGTCTTAAATGTATATGTTAGAAAAGAAGAGACGATAAATGAGCTAACCATCCTTCTCAAAAAAAAGAAGGAAAAGGCAAAAAAATGCAAAATAAACCAAAGAAAATAGAAGAATGAAATAATAAAGAGCTGAAATTAATGAAATAAAAACATTCAATAAACAGAGCCAAAAGCCAAAATCTTGCTCCTTGAAGAGATTAGTGAAGGTGACAAGTTTCTGACACTGAGCAAGAGTTTACAGAAAAGGAGCAAAGCACCACTATCAGGAGTGAAAAGAGGGACAGCACTACAAATACTTCAGGAATTATAATGTCATAAGTAGCTTTACCACAAATACAAACTTTTAGAGCAAACTGAAAAATTCCTGGAAAAATACAACTCATCAAACTGAATCAAGTAATAAAACTTAAATGGTTCTATAACAATTAATGAAATTGAATCGATTTTCCTACTGAGAAAATACTCAGACGGTTTTATAAGTGACTTCATCAAACTTTCATCACTAGTCCCTTCACAAAAGTGAAGGAACAGAAGGGAAATCCTTAACCAGATAAGGAACATCTGCCAAAATCTGAAGCAGATGTCACTTCAGTGGTAACACACCAGAAGCATTGCTTTACTATCAGGAACGAAGCCAGGACTGCCACCATCCCTCTTCCGTGACACGAGGCAGGCAGGACGGCAGGCACAGCAGAGAACGAGATTAAAGACCTGACAACTGGGAAAGAAGGAATTTCATTATTTACAGACAATGTGGCTTCCAGAAAACCCAAAAAGCACATTCAGACAAATTATTAGAAACGATCAGAGTTTATACACACAATCCACATACAACAACCAGTGCCATTTCTTAACCAGAGACCGAAAAGAAAAATAACACCATTCGAATAGCAATGAGGTGTGAATCTGACACAAGATGGGCAAAGCCTGCATGCAGACATTTTATGAAGTGCTGCTGAAAGGCATTAAGGCAGAACTACAGAACCAGTGGAAAGATGATGTTTCTGCACAGAGAGACTCGGTATCCCGATGTATTCTCCCAGAGCGGATGCAGACACCACAGAATCACAGCCCTAGTTCCCATGAGGCTTTCTATCAGATGTGACAGGCTGATTTTAAAATTCAGATGAAGCAGTAGAGGGCCAGGAATAGCCAAGATAACTCTTGAGGAAGGTGACAGTGGGGAGATGCAGCCCACCAGACAGTAAGAAACATCGTAACTCCAGAGTACGTAAGACAGGGATGCAGCGCTTACAACCAACTATTGCAGAAGGATGGGAATCCCACAGTTAGACTCAGGTGGAAAGTTGGAAAGTTTCTATAAAACAGATACAGTCCGTATTCCATTGAGGAAAGGACAGCCCAGTTCATTAAATGGTTCTGGGAAAAAATTAAGTATCTGCTCTGGAAAAAAAATCAGACCAGCCCCTACATTCTATCATAAACGACCTATTCGAGGTAAGTCAAAGACAGTTCGGGTACTATCTTCAAGATCTGAAGGCAGAGAGACATCTCTTAGAACACAGAAAGCACTAACCATAAAGAGAAAGTCTGATAAACTGGGCTACCTTACAATTAAGGGCTTCTCCTTACCAAAAAATAATATAAATAAAATGAAAAAATAAGTCACAAACTGGGATATTGCAACACACCTAACTGAGGAAGGACCTATAAACGACTACATGTGACTATACTAGGAAAAGGTAAATGATGTAAGTAGGCAAAAGATATGACTGGGGATTTCACAGAAGACAAAATATAAGCAGAGGATTATCATATGAAAAGTTTTTCTGCCTTGGCAATCAAGAAAACTAAAATGAAGACTGTGATGAGGTCACGGGCTACATATAACTAGATTGAAGAAGCTGAACAACGCCAAATGCTGGAGACACAGCAGGTTAGTGAGAACCTTACCTACCCTCTTGGGAATGTGTGTTGCTACAACCACGATGAAACCACTATATAAAACATCTTGGGGGCACCTGCGTGCTCAGGCAGTTGAAGCTCCAACTCATGATTTCAGTTCAGGTCATGACCTCAGGGTCTTGGGATCCCACACGGGGCTCCGCTCAGCAGGGAGTCTGCTTGCAATTCTGGCTCTCCTTCCCTCTCTGCCCCTCCTCCCCCCCAAAATAAATAACTATATCTTTTTTTTAAAGCGTCTTGACATTGTTTTCCACAGTTGGACATTTGCTTACCTCACCTAGCAGTTTTATTATTAGGTATATGTCCTAGCAAAGTTCTCATACCTCTACATTCCACAGAGACACTCTCATAGCAGCCCTGAGCCTAATAAAAATAAAATAAGCTAAGAAAAACCTGAATGACCATTTGCTGGAGAATGCGTAGACAAATTAAGGTGTAAGCACCACACAGCAGAAAACTATGTAGCGGTAAAAAAATAAATGACCTACAACTACAGGCAACAGCACCCATGAATCTCAAAAAAAATTACTTGAACAAAGTCCTAGAAGATGATAATCACTGTGGTGCCATTTGTATAAAGCTGAAAAATAAAGAGGAAAATGTATACAAGTTGCTGAGGATTAGAAACACAGAATAAATATAGACACAAAAGCAAGGAGATGATAAACACCAAATTCAGCATGGTGGAATGCAGGAGAATCGTGGCATAAAATGAGAAAAGAACAGAGGTACACACAAGGCAGTGGTAGGCCTCTAGTCCCTATGCTGGGGTGCTGGATTCAGACATTATTGGATTAAACTTTCACATATATATTTGTACATAACATATAAGGGGAAGGAACTCTTACCCTGATGCCAAAACCAGGCAAACTCATTATAGGGAAAGAAAACCACACACCAATAACCCTCGTGAACACAGACATAAAATTCTAGCAACAAATACTAGCTGATTGAATCTAGCGATACATAAAAAGAGATAAAATTTTTACAATTGCTCTAACACAAATATTGTTGACCTTTTTTTACCATATCACTGGTCTTTCATTTTTTTTAATAAATGAAGCCTTGAAACAAAAAAAAATTAAAATTTAAAAAAGAGTAATATTCCATTATCATTTGGAGCTTATCCCAGGAATACAAAGCTGGTTCAACATTCAAAAATCAATCGAATCCATTATATAACAGACAAGAGAAGAAAAACCACATGATCACATGAACTGGTACAGAAAAGCACTTAACAAAATTGAACATTAATTCATAATAAATACTCAGCAAACTGATAAGAAAGAAATCTCTTAATCTTATAAAGGGTATCTACAGAAAAATCTAGAGCTAACATTACATCTAATGGTGGAAAAACTGACTATTTTCTGCTTAAAACAAGAGAACCAATCACTACTCCTATTCAACATTACACTGTAAGTCCTAGCCAGTTCAGTAAGGCAACAAAAGAAGAAGAGGTGTGCCTGGGTGTCTCAGTCGACTGAGCATCTGACTCTTGGTTTCAGCTCAGGTCATGATCTCAGGGTCATGAGACTGAGCGCTGCATCAGGCTCCACACTCAGTGGGGAGTTTGCTTGAGATTCTCTCTCCCTCTTCCTCTTCCCATCCCCCTGTTCTCTCTCTCTCTCTCTCTCAAATAAATAAATAAACCTTAAAAAAAAAGAAAAAGGCATATAGAAAATTTGCTGTCTTTTCAGATGTCATGACTTTAGAAAATCTCAAAGAATCTACAAAACAAACTTGTAAAACTAATACATGAGTTTATCAAGTTTGTAGGATATAAGGTCAACTTACAGAAATTGGTTCTATAAACAAGCAATGAATAATGAGAAAGAAAATAATTTAAATCTATACCATTTTTAATGGCTCCAAGAATGATATATCTAGGTATAAATACAAAACATTTTTTGGAAACTGTAAAACCCTGATGAAAAGAAAGGAAGAAAGAGTTTATTAGATGGAGAGGCATGCAATGTTCATGGATTGGAGTACTCTCTCCAACCAACCAAACAACTTAGTGCAATTCCAACCAAAATCCCAGCAGGACACTAGTGTATACATTCAAGCTGATTCCAAAATTGATATGGAAAGGCAAGGAATCCAAAATCACCAACAACAATGAAAAAGAAGAGCCAAGTTGGAAGACTCCCACTATCCAATTTTTTTAAATTTTTTTAAAGATGTTATTTATTTATTTGACAGAGAGAGAGATCACAAGCAGGTGGAGAGGCAGGCAGAGAGAGGAGGAAGCAAGCTCCCCACTGAGCAGAGAGCTCGATGTGGGGACTCGATCCCAGGACCCCAGGATCATGATCCAAGCCGAAGGCAGAGGCTTAACCCACTGAGCCGCCCAGGCGCCCCCCACTATCCAATTTTAAGAATTATTAGAAAGCTACAGAAATTGAGGCAGTATAGTTTTGGCAAAGGAAGCAAAAACATACCGATCAATGGAACAGAAGAGTTCAGAAATGAGCCACACAAGTGGCCATTTGATCTTTGACAAAGACACAAAGGCAATTGGAAGAAACACGATAGTATTTGCAACAAATGCTGCTGAAATAATTGGACACTCAGAAAAGATTAACGCTGGTATAAACCTCACACCTCGGGGCGTCTTGGTGCCTCAGCTGGTTAAGCATCCAACTCTCGATTTCAGCTCAGGTCATGATCTCAGGCTTGCGAGATCAAGACCCAAGTCCTGGACTCCACACTGGGCAAGAAGCCTGCTTAAGATTCTCTCTCTGCATCCTCCCCCTCTGCGCCCCCCCCCCACTGCCTCTGCTCATGCTCTTGCTCAAATAAATAAATAAATAGATAAACACCTTATATAAAAAGGAGCCCACAGTGCACCACAGATTTAAATGCATACTGTTGATCTATGCAACTCTTGGAAGAAATCATGGGAGTGATTTTTGTGACCTGGAGTTAGGTAAAGATTTCTTACATATGACACCAAAAGCAGAATCCTTGAAAAGAGAAATTGATAAATGACTTCATCAAAATTAGAAATGTTTGCTCTGCAAAGATACTGTTAAAAAAAAAAAAAGGCTACAGACTGGAGAAAAATATTTGCAAATCACTTATCCAACAAAGGACTTATAGCCAGAAAACACAGTAAATTCAAACAACCCAATTTTAAAAGGTGGGGGGGGGCAAAGACTTGAACAAATGCTTCACCAAGATACATGGGTGGAAAATAAGCACCTGAAAAGATTCTGAACATCATTCTCCATTTGGGGAAACTTAACCCATGCTGAGACACAACCACATTAGGACGGCTACACGGAGGAAGACGGAGAGCAGAGGTTGGAGGAAGAAAGACCACCCTCACCTGGTGCTGGTGAGGAGGATGTGGGGCAAGTGGAACACAGCCACAGCACGCTCGGGAAAGCAGCAAAACACCCCACCACAGGACCCAGCAGCCCCACTCTGAACTGTAACCTTAAACAAAACCAGCACGTGATTGTTTACAGTGGCTTTATCTATCATTACCAAAAACTAGAAACAACCCAAATGTCCACCAGCCTGTGAACGGGTAATCAAAGTGAGGCGGATGGGATATATCTCAGCCATACAGAGGAACGACAGACGCCTATGTCACGACATGAACGAATCTCCAATGTATGACGCTCAGGGGAGAAGCCAGATTCAGAAGGTCACGTATTGCATGATTTGGTGCATATGAACATTCTGGAACAGGCAACACTACAGGCACAGAAAACAGAAGAGTGATTGCCAGCGGCTGCGGGTGAAGAGAAGGGACTGGTTACAGATGGCCCCAAGGAACCTTTTCGTGATGGTGGTCATGTTGTAAATCTTGACGTTGGTGGTCACATGACTTTGCGTTTTGTGAAAATGCATGAAACTATACAATTTAAAAGGTATGTGCATCACTTACCTCAATATACTTGACTTTAAACACATATCAGGCATAGAAATATAAACCCATGGGAAACCAACTGCTTCAAAAGAAGAGGCAAAGTCCATGGTGATAGGGGAGTGCTTGAGTGACTGTGTCATGTCCGTACCAGGCAGTAGTTTGTAGCTTTGAGTAATATTTTTACAAGCTCAAATCTCCAATAATTAAATTTATAAACACAGATTGAACAACATAGCTAAACATCTTTTAAGAGAATCATAATCTAGGGCGCCTGGGTGGCTCAGTTGGTTGGGCGACTGCCTTCGGCTCAGGTCATGATCCCGGAGTCCCGGGATGGAGTCCCGCATCGGGCTCCCGGCTCCACGGGGAGTCTGCTTCTCCCTCTGACCTTCTCCCCTCTCACGCTCTCTCTCTCACTCTCTCTCTCTCTAAGATAAATAAATAAAATTTTAAAAAAAGAGAATCATAATCTAGAACAATAAGGGTTGAATATATACATATGTCCTACATTCCAAACCTCTTTCTTTTACCTTTTTATTGATCTGAGCCATTGTTCATTAAAACCAAAGGAAGTGGAAGCACAGAGCAATCCTGGAAAACAATTAATTTATCTCACAGTATAATCAACTCAACCTCAACAAAAAGAATCTGAAACCAAATGTTCAAATGAAGAGTATATGCCTTTGTTTTCCATCCAGTTTTTATGGTGTTTAAACAGGGATTTTTTTAAAGCCTTGACTTTCAGAAGGTCACATGTGCAACATTTCCCTAAAACTTCGTCTGCTCTCTCAACAAGGTGAGTTTCCTTAATGCTGCTGCAAATCAGGTAAAAGGCATGCCGAGGGGAAAGTTAAATAAAAAGCTATCTCAAATAGCATTTTTTAAAAGGCAAACATCAACCTTGTAAGTATTAAAAGCACATTCTAAAATCCACTCTGATGACAGTTTAAGAAAGCCGCTTTTATGTGTGCAGAGCCCTGCTCTGCAAGGTCTTTTAAATGCGAGTGTTTACCTAAAAATACAGGCAAGGGCCAGAATCTGGCCTTGAAGAGGCGCCTTTTGATTGCACACAGTGAACTCAATCTTTAACTAATAAATTGTCCCACACCTTTGTCTCGCCCAAGAAAGGCAGAGGTCTGCTCTCACAAGAACGTACAAGCCTCTTTAAAGGAACAGGGTTTTTCACTCTGAATCTCTCTACTTGTTGATTTAGAGCTTCTCTGAGTGACAATGCACATCGCTGGCTTTTTTCTAACTCTGTCATCTGTGCTACCGAGTGTACTTTGACTCAGATCAAAGTCGAAAGCTTCCAGAAAGATACACAAACCGTAGTGTGACAAACAGCATGCCGCGCTTGACCCAGCAAACAATAAATTACTCTCATCAGCCCAGGTAAAGAATCCCATGTTTTCAATTCTAATTCTCAGGTCTGAAATGACAGAACTTTACCACATTCTCAAAGAACGAAGAGCTTTAAATAACAAGGGAAAGCCGTAAGGGAAACTCACGTGCTACAGCCACTGAAATTCTCATTGTTCAAAGGACTGTGGTTTCAATTTGCCCTTGTCTGAAGCTATTGTGAAGTTTAAACTAAGTAGCATTAGTTTAACTAAAACATGTTCATTTGACTCTGTTTTTTTTAGTTGAGAAATAATTTGTAGCGTGTCTGTGCCCACGAGACTATATAAAAATGTCTTTGATATTCTTCAACAACAGTACAACGGACCATTCCTTCCCTGCATAAACCTGCGTAAAGGGCCCACAAGTGACAAATGACATGACAAGAGATGCCCGCTTTGTCTGGGCCGTGCCCTCCGTCGCCTGCGAGCACCACCAGCAGAGACCACGACGGCTCAGTAAGCGTCCGCTGCCTGCTGGGCCCTGGGGAAGGGCTTCACGTAGGTGACCTTAGTTCCTCCAAAAGTCCTAGGAGGCGGAAGTTTCTACTCCCATCTTCCAGATGAGGAAACTAAGGCACAAAGCATTTAAGTAACTTGCCCAAGGTCACACACATCTGGAAAGTGATGGAGCCTAGATGTGAACCAGTCTTTTCTAAAACCCAAGCTGCATTGTACTCACAGGGAGAAAACACTGTCTAACGAGCGTGTGAGTTGCCCTGATGGTGAAAGAAAGGACACACTGGTCTTTTATTTCAAATCCTTCCTGAATCAGAGAGAAAAAAAGTCGTCCTAGTTTGTCCTCCCTGAGCACTTTCATTATACGTACTCCAACGGGGAAACTGTGAATTCCACAAATACTCATCGGGTGCCTCCCATGAAAGGGTGCTGAGCTGTGTGGTGGGACCATCATAAATAAGAAAACAAACAAAATTATTTTTGATTCTCTAAGAATTAGGTTTATGATTTATTTTAAAAATATTTTTTGGATTCAGATGTCCTGCCAGCAAAAAAAATCACTAAGTCCAGAACTTCTGAGCAAAACATTCCACATTCCCAACTGTCACTAATCCTTCTGTCCCCTACAATGGCCCAGAATAATTAGGGAATGTGGTTTGTGCCACTGGGGCAGCAATTGATAATCACAGAACAAAAACAGGGCCATTGTAAACTGCTGAATGGAAGCTACTGGCGCTTCCTCCGTCCGCCAGGACAGTGAGTAAGAGGCACCAGGACGTGTGAATGCACTGTGCTAGCGAAAGCCCGTGTCGTTACAGCAGAAAAATCGTCTTTACTCTTGAGCAAAACCTGAATATTCTCAACCAGATTTGCTTAGGGATGCCTATGTTTCATGGCTATAGACATCTTTTGCAAGGGTTATTATTTTTCCTATAGGAAAAAAACCCTTTCAGTTCAGAATCTAAACCTTTCTTCTCTCCACCACAAAATATTGTCCAATGAGTTCCCAGACAGCAAAGCACTTTCCCCTGCTCCCCACCCGGGACCTAATTCTGGGCTCCACCCCTCTGGCTGCCCCTTCCCTAGCCCTGCTCTGTGGCCGCAGGCAGCTCTCCTGGGATCCTGGCTCTTCTCTTTGCAAGGACCCTACTGTCTCAGCACCAACCTGGCCGGGTGTTCCCTGCACTCGCTGACCCCCCACTTGTTCCCAGCCCTCACTGAACGACCTGCAGGAGAGCAGTTCTTGCCCCCAAGGTCCTCAATGGCTCTTTATAAGCCCGTCCCCCACCTTCCCATCCAACGCCCTTCCCCAGCCAGACCTGCCCTTCCCAGGCCCAGGACTGGTCTTCTGCACCTGCACAGCTCTCATCCTCCCAGGCACTTCCTCCCACACCCGACAGGCTACACCCTCCCTGTCCTCACAGCCCAGCTCTGCCCTCCAAGCCCACTCCAACCCCATACCCACACCTCCAAAGCCAAGTGTTATCTCTGCTCCAAACCCATGCTGAACTGACCCAGTGTTCCTCCCGGGCCCAGTCCACCTGGATCTGAGCTCATCGTGTGCACGTCGTTCTCCTTCCAAACTCACATCTCCTTGAGGGCAGGACTCTCACCTGGCCTCCCTGGTTATCTCTACAATTCTCAATGCCATTCTTTCATAAAATAAGCATTTAATGAACACTAGTTTAATGAACAAACAAGTCAAATATTAAAGACACAGCCATCAGCTCTCCTAAGTCGGTTATGTTGAGAGTAACACAGAAGCAGACACTAATTAAAATAAACATGAAAATACACCCAAACCAAACCACTGAGAGGATTACAATAAAATAGAACAATTTTAGACAAAGAGAGAACTAATATTTTCGTATGATGCTTTTATTTAACGGCTCCTTTTTGTATTTATCCTAGCAGAAAACTACATCTTTTTCTGTTAAAGAAGTTCGAGCTCGGTAACAGCTCTCAACACAACACTTGTCCTGGTGCAGTGTTTATCCCCTCTGTGAACGAGTATTTTAAGAGTAAGAGCGCATCTCGAAGCACTCACAATAGGGCACTCACAGCTGGGGCAGCTGGACCTTTCAGGCCTCGACTGTACACATTGCTCTGCACACAAAGCGTGATGATATCTTAGAAAACCCCACACCTGCTGTACTTAAACATACTCCACTTTCCTTAGCATCCATTTAAGGGTATAAAGGGATAGTGACAGTTATTATAATAGGATTTAATGTGAATAAAAAGTATAATGAGTCTGCAAGACTGTTGCTACCTACAGGCTCACAACTAAGAACCCGAGTGCAATCAAGAAGAAATGAATGGACACTTTGCTGTGGAAACTCCCAGAGGGCTTCAGCAACGGTGAAAATAAATTGGAGTGACAGATACAGAACTCAAACGTTCACAAAAACATTTACTTCCAAATTACCTTTGTCTGTGGAAAAAATACAGAGTTCTGGGAGCAGCCGCAAAGTAGCTTGATGGCCTCATTTTAAACATTTGATCTATGTATTAACAAATTCTACACTCGTAGATTAAGATCTCGTTTTAGAAGTAGTAAACACATTGCCTATATGAAAACTAACGCACAGCCATCAGTGAAGCTGTTTTCTCAGCAGCAATTTCACTTGCCTGGGCAAAGCGATTCATGCAGCCAAGCACAGGGTTGGGCGTGCAAAACTACAGACACACCAGACAGAGGGACTGCAAAGCTGGCTCCAGGTCCTCACTTCTCCCCACACCTGCCCGTGGTGCCCGGCGACGCGGCAGGACCGTGCATTCTGACTCTGGGCCCCACCGTGTGACTTGTTTGCCTGGTAGCACATTCGCAGACACAGGAGCAAAGGCTTGGGACAGGCTCGCGCGCTGGGGCTTGGCCCGTCGCGCTTCGCCGTCACCAGGGAGAACACGCCTGGGCTAGCCGGCCGGAGGCCGGGAAGCCTGTGGGGGCGGCTGCGTTGTTCCGGTCGCCCCAGCCAACCGAGATGAGCCAAGTGCCTGCCAATTCCATTGGAAGAGCAGCTCTTTGGGGTCTTCCTCGTCAGTAAATTGCCTGTTCGTACAGTAAGTGATCCCAGTTGAGACCAAAATAACCTCCAAGCTAAGCCCAGCCAAAGCGCTAACCTGCAGGCTTCCTTGTAAGCCCAGTGAACCCCGTTGTCTGAAGCCACTGACTCTGGCATGGGAGGGGCTGAGACCCAGCATTACGGGAAGGACGGAAGAGTCACCCTGAGTATACAAAGGGACTATCCCCGGACTGTGCCCGATAAAGAACACTGACCGGAACCTGCGGCGACCCCCAAACACCAGAGATAGGCAGGAATGCAGGACGCCTCCGCTTACTGGGTGGGGCTGCTGCTGGCAGGCATGCTACATGGTGACTGAGAGGGGCTGGGTGCTGAGTGTGGACGAGCTTTGGGCTTAAAACCCACAGCAGGTGCCATCTTATGGGGCCACCACCCTTTCATGAGTTTTACCTACAGGAGACTGACCAGGTTCTCAAGTGAATATTGCACCGAAGTCCCCTAGTGTCTGCAGCAGTGGGAGAGGTAAGTAGGCATTCTGAAATAAAGGCAGAGCATTCTCTTCTTGTCACTCTGCTCTAGGGATCTGCCCTCAGGGGACGAGTTCTTGTTGGAGCCTGTGTGACCTAGACTGAGACCCTGCTTGTTTTCCTGTCTCAATAATGGGAGGGGGAAAGGACTGAGGGGCTCTGTAAAGGTCACAGCCCAAGGACATTTGTCCATTAAAAGAAGGAGGATTCAATCATAATATCATAGAATGCTTCTCCTCCCCAACACCTTGCCTCTATCAGTAGAGTTCCAGTATCATCAAAGTGGGTCACAACTCAGTGAGCTAATAATGGAGACACAGCATCTACTTAAAAAGGAGTCTCAAGGGTTACCCAAGAACAATGGAGGGGCACCCAGTAAGAACACTGCAGGAAATGCAAGCTTTGGCACCTACAAGTACAGTGAAGATTAAACACAACACAACTACTTTCCATATAAAAGTACAGCTCTCATTAGAGGCCCATGCCTCAGTTATTATTACCCAATACACATGTCTGGCTTTCAACAACAAAAAAGAGATGCAAAAGGGGGGGAGGCAAAAACAAAAGCAAGAACACTGTCTGAAGAGACAAAGCAAGCATCAGAATCAGACTCAAATATGACAGAGACCTCTGGAATTATCAAATGAAAAATTTGTTTAAACTATGGTTAAGATGTTAAGGGGTCCAGGAGGAAAAGTGAACAACATTCAAAAACAGACAGGCAATGTAAACAGAGAGATGGAAACTCTAAGAAAGATCCACAAGGAAATGGTAGAAATCAACAACACTGTGGCATAAATAGAGTGCCTTGATGGCTAAGGAAATCAGTGATCCTGAGGATGTGTCAATAAAAGCTTCCAAACCTTATGCTCAAACTGAAAAAGTAATGAAAAAAATGGAAGAGAATATCCAAGAAATCTGTGGCAATTACAAAAGATTTAACATACCTGTAATGAGAATACGAGAGGAAAGAAAGGGATATGAGAAATATTTGGAGTGGTAATGGCTAAGAATTTTCTAAAATTAATGAAAGATATCAAACCACAGATCCAGGAGTCTCAGAGAACATCAAGCAAGATAAATACCAAAAAAATATGCCACGGCATATCATATACAAACTGCAGAAACAAAGAAAAAGAGAACATCTTGAAGGAAGCTAGCGAAAATCACCTTACTTATAGAAGATTAAGAATGACACCAGACTGTACTTCAGAAATCATGCAAGCAAGAAGAAAGTAGAGTAATTATTTAAAGTGTTGAAAGAAAAAACCCCACTAACCTAGAATTCTGTATCTAATGAAATTATATTTCAAAAGTGAAGGAGAGGGGTCCCTGAGTGGCTCAGTTGATTAAGCATCTGATTCTTGGTTTCAGCTCAGGTCCTGATCTCAGAGCTCATGGGATCAAGCCCCACGTTGGGCTCCATACTCAGTAGGAGTCTCCTTGGATATTCTCTCCCTCTGCCCCTTCCCCGACTCATTCTCCCCTCTCTTTCTCTCTAAAATAAATAAATGTTTTTTAAGTGGAAGAGACACTAGCAATGAAAAATCTGATAAGTAAATTAAGAAAATAATTCCAGGAAAGGCAAGATGGTGGAGGAGTAGGGACCCCATTTCAACTGGTCCCCTGAATTTAGCTGGATATCTAACAAAACACTATGAACACCCACAAAATCATCTTGAGATAAAAGACTACATATCTGGATCTCTACAAGCAGAAAAATGACTGCTTTTTGCAAGGCAGGACATGTGGAGTCATGAATCTGTGGGGAGATATCAGAAGATAAACAAAAGGGGGAGGGGGCCTCCATAAGCTGACTCCTGGAAAGTAGTATAACACTGGAGTACAAAATCAGAGCCCTAGAAATCTGCCCTAGTGAGAGACATCCCTCTGTGAAAGGGGCTCAGGAAATGAAAAGCAGAGTTCTAGGTAGGGCATTGTGGTCACAGGATACAAGGAACCACGGAGCAAAAGGGGTCGCCTGAACTGGTAGAGTGCCCTAGCAGAGGAGCCAGCAAGCAGGTTATGGTCAGCAAGCAAGGATGGGACTCTCAGCTCAGATCACTATAAACTCTGAGCAAGGCCTGTGGGTAATTGCTCTTTTCCTGAGCAGCCTGAAAAAGTCTGGAACCCGCACCCACAACTGGGCAAAAACTGGCAGAGTGACAGTGACCCAGAAAGGGCTTTAGAGCAGCGCCCAGACATGATCCAAGAGCTTCTGGTGTGCACACGAGCCTGTGGCTACGTGAGGTTTTGAAATAAAAAAGGGCAATGCATTCCTGGGCCCCTGGGACTACCTCTGAGAGAGTTGCTGTGGGCACGCACTGTGCGAGACTGTGGGAGCATACAGAAGTGGAGACTGTTCTTGAGGGCTTATCAAAGAGAGCAGACCACGTTTTTTTCTGCTCTGGGCCATAGGTTTGGGGTGTGGGCCATTTTTGCTCTGATCCTCGGAAGAGGCATGGAAAGCCTTCGGGGAACAAAAACACACAGAGAATAAGTTCCCACTGAGCCCATTCCCCCAAGAGGGGGCAGAGCAACACTGTCCAGGCAGGGTTACCTGAGAAATAGCATGGCAGGCCCCTCCCCCAGAAGACAGGCTGGAAGAACAGAGGGACGACAACCCTATGGCTCTCACAAAACTATAAGATCCCAAGGCCAAGAGAAAATAGTACATTGAGCTCCAGGGGTTGACTCATGACTTGTTTATTTTTCAGATATAATTCTCCTTTTCTTTTTCTGTTTTTCTCTTTTTACCTTTCTCTCATTTCAGCTAGATGTTTATTTTTTTAAGATTTTATTTATTTGACAGACAGAGATCACAAGTAGGCAGAGAGGCAGGCAGAGAGAGAGGAAGGGAAGCAGGCTCCCTGCTGAGTGGAGAGCCCGATGTGGGGCTCGATCCCAGGACCCTGGGATCATGACCTGAGCTGAAGGCAGAGGCTTAACCCACTGAGCCACCCAGGCACCCCATCAACTAGATGTTTATTATATCAACTTTCATTCCTGGTTGCTTTTTAACCTGTATTTTTTCACACCTATGTGTTTTATAGATATATGCCTCATTTTAGTCCTTTTTCACTCTCTTCAATTTTATCTTCACATGTATATATGTAAGTTTTACATTCCTTGGAATTTGGGGATGTGGTATCCTCTAACACACAGACCAAAATTCACCCAGGAACAATTGGAACATCCTGCTTTGCCCTCACCGAGATCATAGGTCCCCATCCCCATTTCTTTCTTTCTTCTTTTTTTTTAAATTTTTTTAAATTTTATTCTTGTGTTTCATTCTGGCCGTGTTTTTCGGTGGTGGCTTCTGACCACTCCAGATTTTGCTAGGTGCATCTTCTTGGGTCGTAGTTGATATTTTGGACTCTGTTCACTCACTCAACCATCCCTCAACAGGACGACTAGGAGGAGGAACTCTCAACAAAGAAAAGAACCAGAAACAATGGTCCCTGCCACAGAACTAATGGATATAGAAATAAACAAGATATCAGAGATAGAATTCAGGATAGAAATCATAAAGTCAATAGCTAGGCTTGAAGAAAGCATTAGTGACCACATAGAATTTCTAAGGGCAGGGACGCCTCGGTGGCTCAGTGGGTTAAGGCCTCTGCCTTCGGCTCAGGTCATAATCCCAGGGTCCTGGGATCGAGCCCCACATCAGGCTCTCTGCTCAGCAGGGAGCCTGCCTCCCTCTCTCTCTCTCTCTCTCTGCCTACCTCTCTGCCTACTTGTGATCTCCCTCTGTCAAATAAATAAGTACAATCTTTAAAAAATAATAATAATAATAATTTCTAAGGGCAGAAATGAGACCTAACCAGGTGAAACTTAAAAAATGCTATGAATGAGAATACTCTACAGCCAAAGTAAATGAGGCAGGAGAGAGAATCAGTGTTCTAGAAGATAAGCTGATGGAAAGGAAGGAAGTTGAGGAACACAGAGATAGGCAGCTAGTAGCACATGTTGGAAAGACTGATGCCATGAAACATTCTAATGTCAGAACTACTGGAATCCCCGAGGGGGTGGAGAGAAAGAGAAGGCTACAAGGTATATTTGAGCAAATCATAACTGACAACTTCCCTAATCTGGGGAAGGAAACAAGCATTCAAGTCCAAGAGGCAGAGAAGACCCCTGCCAAAATCAATAAAAATAGACCAATACCCTCATATGTAATAGTGAAGCTTACAAATTTTACAGCCAACAAAACTATCCTAAGAGTAGCCAGGGGGAGGATGTTCCTTACATATGGAGGGAGGAACATCATAATAACATCAGACCTCTTCACAGAAACCGGGCAAGCCAGAAAGGGCTGGCAAAACATATCCAGGGTACTAAATGGGAAGAACATGCAGCCAAGAATACTTTATCTGGCAAGGCTGTCATTCAGAATGGATGCAGAGATAAAGATCTTCTAGGACAGACAGAAACTAAAAGAATGGGTATTAAGGAGGGCATATGTTGTGATGAGCAGAGGGTATTACATCCAACTAATGAATCACTGAACACTACACCTAAATGATGTACTATATATTGGCTAACTGAACATGATAATACATTTTTTAAAAGAAAAAAATTCCATTTATGATAACATCAAAATGAAGAAAATACTTAGGAATAAATTTAACCAAGGAGGTGCAAGACTTGTATATTGAAAACTATAAATGTTGCTGAAGGAAATTTTTAAAGACCTAAATAAATAGAAAGATGTCTTGTGTTCAAGAACTGGAAGGTATAGTATTCTTAAGTTGATAGTACTAATGATGATGAACATTTTTTCATGCGTCTGCTAGCCACTTGTATGTCTTGATTGGAGAAGTGTCTGTCCATGTCTTCTGCCCATTTTTTGACTTGATTATCTGTTTTTTGGCTGTTGAGTTTGAGGAGTTCTTTATAGATCTTGGATACCACCCCTTTGTCTGTAATGACATTTGCAAATATCTTCTCCCATTCCATGAGTTGCCTCTTTGTTTTATTGACTGTTTCTTTTGCTGTGCAAAAGCTTTTTATTTTGATGAAGTCCCAAAAGTTCATTTTTCACTTTTATTTCCCTTGCCTTTGGAGATGTGTCTTGAAAAAATTTGCTGTGGCTGATGTTGAAGAGGTTACTGTCTATGTGCTCCTCTAGGATTTTGATGGATTCCTGTCTCATGCTGTGGTCTTTCATCCATTTTGAGTTTATCTTTGAGTGTGCTGTGAGAGAATGGTAGAGTTTCATTCTTCTATACTTAGTTGTCCAATTTTCCCAGAACCATTTATTGAAGAGACTGTCTTTTTCCCATTGGATATTTTTTTCCTGCTTTGTTGAAGATTATTTGACCATAGAGTTGAAGGCTCATATCTGGGCTCTCTATTCTGTTCCATAGGTCTATGTGTCTGTTTTGTGCCAGTACCTCTCCATCTCCCCATGTCCTCCATGTTATTCCTTATGTTCCACAAGTAAGTGAAACCGTATGATAATTGACTTTCTCTGCTTGACTCATTTCACTCAGCATAATCTCCAGTCCTATCCATGTTGATACAAAATGTGGGTATTCAACCTTTCTGATGGCTGAGTAATATTCCATTGTATATATGGACCACATCTTTATCCATTTGTCTGTTGAAGATCACCTGGGCTCTTTCCATAGTTTGGTTATTGTGGACATTGCTGCTATGAACATTGCCATATATATGGCCCTTTGTTTCACTACGTCTGTATCTTTGGGGTAAATACCCAGTAGTGCAATTGCTGGGTCATAGGGTAACTCTATTTTTAATTTTTTTGAGGAACCTCCACACTGTTTTCCAAAGTGGCTGTACCAACTTGCATTCCCACCAACAGTGTAAGAGGTTTCCTCTTTCTCCACATCCTCTCCAACATTTGTTGAATGTTTGTTTCTTGGAGTCCACAGTTTCTCATGGTTTGTCGCCCCCTCTGACCCCCCCTTCACTTTGCCTTTCTTTCTCCAAGAAACAAACTGAGGTTTTTAGAGGGGAAGGGGTATGAGGATGGGAGAGCCTGGTGGTGAGTATTAAGGAGTGCATGTAGTACATGGAGCACTGGGTGTTACGTATAAACAATGAATCTTGGAACATTACATCAAAAACAAATGATGTATTGTATGATAACTAACATAACACAATAAAAAATAATATAAAGAGAGAAAGAAAATAAAAGAAAAAGATGATAATACTATTAAGGTTTAGTACTATTAAGGTTTAGTACTACTGGAAGATCTAGTACAATTAAGTACTACCTCAAGTGATACACAGACTCATTGTGATCAATCCCCTACCAAAATCCCAATAACATTTTTGTAGAGATGGAAAAATACATTCTAAAACGCATATGGAATTTTAAGGAATCCTGAATAGCTAAAACAATCTTGAAAAAGAAGAGCAAAGTTGGAGATCTCACACTTCACAATTTCAAAACTTATTACAAACTACAGTATCAAAACTGTATGGTACCAGCACAAGGATAGACACACAGATCAGTGGGTAGAATTGAGACCCTAGACTAAACTTGCACTTGTGTGTTTAACTGATTTTTGACAGAAGTGCCAAGACCATTTAATGGGGAAGGAACAGTCTTGAAAAAATTGTGCTGGGAAAAATAGATATCCACAAATGAATGAAGCAGGACCTTTGCCTTACATCATACACAAAAACACATACAACATACACATACATCAAAAGCGAAAGTGGTTCGTTTTGTATCCTGGAACCTTGTTATAATTGTTTATTAGTTCTAAGTTGGGTTTTGTTTTGGCTTTTTTGCCAATTCTTTGGGATTTTCTACATAACCATGTCATCTATCAACAAAGATAATTTTATTTCTTCCTTCCCAATTTGTATTTTTTATTTCCTTTTCTTGTCATATTGCATTAGCTAGGACTTTCGATATGAGGTTGCATGGGTGGTAATAACAGACTTTCTTGCCTTGCCAGAGGGATAAAGCATCTAGAGTTTCACGATTAAGCATGATGTTTTTGCAGTATTCTTTCTAAGTTGAGGAGTTCCCCTCCATTTCTTATGTGCTGAGAGTTTTTATTGAGAATGAGGATTGAATTTTCCCAAGTACTTTTTCTGTATCTACTGATATGGCCATGTGAACTTTCTTCTTTAGCCTATTGATGTTATGGGTTACATTAACTGATTTCTGAATGTTAAATAAGTCTTGTACATCTAGGATAAGTACCACTTGGTCATGGTACATAATTCTTTTTATACATTGTTGAGGTCTATTTGCAATATTTTATTAAGGAATTTGGATCTGTGCTCATGAGGATATTGGTTTGCAATCTTATATCTTTATCTGGTCTTGGTATTAGGGAAATTCTGACCTTATATGGAATGAGAATTCCCTATACTATCTGCTTAATTTATCAGTAAATGTCTTTAAATAAAAACTATTTAATTAAAAAATTTACCTTGATTTAATCAGGAAACAGCTCCCTCTCTATGAAACATACCAGCGCACAAACCAATTTAAGTCTAGAGAAACAGTGCTTTAGTGGCAATGGTTGGCAACCAGCATGCACTGAGTCCCAGATTATTGTAGAGACTGTACTAGTAACCTGGAGTTTTTTCTGCTTTTACACACCTCCTAAAACTTTCAGTTAGGGCAGAAAAATCACAAATATCTGAAATAGGTTCACATTACCCAATCAAAGTCCTTTGATACAATGAATATGTACTAATTGCTTTTGACAAGACTTTTTTAATGTCTGGTACATGGTGATCAACAGCATTTTTAGCATGAATATCTTTATCATGTCAGTTTTTAGATCATAACAGGACACTGTTCTTTACCAACGTGATAAATTGCTTCTAACTATATTGGATTCAACAACAAAGAATGAATTTGCTCCATTTTCTATTCAGAAAATGAGTTTTTAAGAGAGCTCTTTTGTTACACCCATGACTTTATAGACAAAGAACTGAAATAAGATAATTCCTCCTCATTTCTCCGGTGCTCAAGTTATTTTCATCAGTGTTATTTCACCACTCCATTGTAATGTGAACAGGAATGACATAATCATCATACCTCTTGTTACAGATTTTTTTTTAAATGTACGGATTTGCCAGAGGAGTTAAAACAACTCGTCCTAAGCTCTTTCTCTTTCTTTATTAAAAATAAAATCTAGTATAATCTCTAGGAAAGAAAATATTTTAGGAACTCCTACCGTATACCTGAGTCTCCACAGGGGTCGCTGCTGTGGGAGGAGGAGGAGACTGCAGATCGCCCCCAAAATGGCTGGACCTCATCTGTCACAAAATACAGAAAAGGACTTGAGTTATTTGGGGGGTGGGGAGGCAAGCACTGGGGTGGAAGCAAGTTTAGGGACAGAAATCAGTAATAAATCTAGAAGTGTTAGTAGAAAATTAAAGGCAATGCTAAAGATTAAGAGAAATAAAGTGCAGGAAACTTGTTTTCAGTGACAAACTTAAATTAAGGAAGAAGATGGACTTTGTGCCACTGACTTCTGCTCCTTCCATTTGTTTTCAGGGTGAAGAATTGGGCCAAGGGAGGCAGGAACAGAACATGCCTCGTGTAGGATTAGAGCATTTTGTGGATTACAAAGAAGAAACGTGGGAGCACTGAGATAGTAAACAGGAGAGAGGGAGGATGTTGAGCCAGTAGAACCATTCTGATTCATGCTCAAGTGTCTAGTGGAGACCACGCAGGTGGGCACACATGAACCCTGTGGACAGGATGTACCAAAGATCCATACGTTCCCAACATTACTACCGGCGACTGGTCTCTAGGGTCATCGTGGGAAAACCTGTCAACCAGAAACTCCAGCTGCCATTCTAGAACTGGACACATTCTCTGCTTTGCCTCCTATGTGGACAGGATACAGTATAAGATTCCCCTCTGAATCAATGCTTCCCACTTAAACAGCCAGGCCTCGGACCCCCTTCTCCAAGATGCACAGGCATCATCTCCTTTCTCATCACAATGTTTACACACGCATCTCTGTAGTAGGGCACCAGGCACTACAGCTCACTGTTTAGACACAGCAGAGCACAGGTGTGCAGGCCACATCCCCTCCCTTCTGTGTGTGAGTGAACAGAGCAACCAAACACCTGTGGTCCTCTATGTACACCCTTAACTGTCTCTTGTCTTCTTCCGCCCTTTCTCTTCAGATCATTCCCAGAACATTCGATTCGTGTTTTGAAACCCTAAAATAAAAGAGTCGCATGAGTGCTTTGCAAAGCACACAACAGCACACCGCTGGGCTTTTAGAAAATGCAAGCATAGCCTACCGACGTGCAGTACCTTAGGCCCATCTTTAGACAAATCAAACACTCATGCCTTAACACTAAAATATAAATCATCGAGAGTACTTTTTGGGAGTGAAACCAAGAACAGAACATACTACCTGGAGGAAGGATAAGGACCGTGTTCCCCACTGCATCTTCTTCAAACATCAACCATGTCAGCACTGATTTTGTCAAGAATTGCAAAGTAATAATCACAAGCTTAAATTTCCAAGCAAAAGCTTGCAGAGAAATATTCTATGTAGCTAACAAGAAAGACCGATTTCTTTTGGATGGAAAACATGCTGGGAGTAAAACCGTTGAGAGATTTTAGACAGTCAGAGGGAAGGGGGAAATTTTTAATGGGGATTTTTCTTAGAACTTTATGGAGTTGAATAGAAATACCTTAAAATGGGTACAGGGAGCAGCAGGCACTGTACTAAGCACTTCATATACATAAGATGGGTTCTTTAAAAGATTTTATTTAGGGGACGCCTGGGTGGCTCAGTTGGTTAAGCAGCTGCCTTTGGCTCGGGTCATGATCCCAGCGTCCTGGGATGGAGTCCCGCATCGGGCTCCTTGCTCAGCAGGGAGCCTGCTTCTCCCTCTGCCTCTGCCTGCCACTCTGTCTGCCTGTGCTCGCTCTCTCTCTCTCTAAAACAAATAAATAAATAAAATCTTTAAAAAAAAAAAAAAGATTTTATTTAGGGGCGCCTGGGTGGCTCAGTGGGTTAAAGCCGCTGCCTTCGGCTGGGGTCATGATCCCGGAGTCATGGGATCGAGCCCCGCATTGGGCTTTCCCCTCTGCGGACAGTCTGCTTCCTCCTCTCTCTCTCTGCCTCTCTGCCTACCTGTGATCTCTGTCTGTCGGATGGATAAATAAAATCTTTTAAAAAAAATATTTTATTTATTTGTTAGGCAGAGATCACAAGCAGGTAGAGAAGGGGGGGGGGGCAGAGAAGCAGGCTCCCGGCTGAGCAGAGAGCCCGACGCGGGGCTCGATCCCAGGACCCTGAGACCCTGAGACCACGACCTGAGCCGAAGGCAGAGGCTTAACCCACGGAGCCCCCCAGGCGCCCCCGTAAGGCGGTTTTTAATCTAACCGCAGGCATCAGGTGGGTAACAGTACACCCACTGGTCATTCGAATGAGTCCTGTTACCAGTAACCGCCCCAAGCTGGCCGAAGCATGCGGGAACCCTCGTCCCGT